>CAIGRF010024615.1:8547-33306 GCA_903798235.1 Fraxinus ornus
TTTTTTTTTGAATTTAGTAGGGAATCATATTTATCTTTTTCACAAACTATATTTTCAGATATCTTGGTAACAATTGAGGTAAGAATACATTAGTGCAAAGTGATAAATTCTTATTTTCTTGATGTTTATGTAATTTTGACATGAAATACTCTAAGACTTTCGAGTCGATTTCTATGTTAAATCCTTCGGGATTGACCGTTATGTCAATATGTTAAATCCTACGGGATATAGGGATTCTTAAGAAATTCCTTGAGCTATTGGATAATCGCGACCAGTTTGCTCTAAATCTAAGAAAGTTGGTATGTTATGTCAATTTATATTTATATCATGTTAAATAAGAATATGTACATATTTTTATTAATTATTTTCAAAATACTCACTCTTACAATAACTTTTCATATTAGAACGAGTTGTGTAGACGCGTGAAAGATTGATCGAGTGATGCTTATGGGATCGCCAAGTAAAATTTCTAGAAATAATAATTTCGAACTTTTATTTGAAAAACGTCTTTATGTTAAGATTGTACACATATCTTAGTATATTTTTAAGTGTTCGAACATTTGACTTTTTATGTTAAATTTTAAATTTATGGTTTGAAATTGTAGTATGTAAATTCTTGGTTTAACATTATCAATTTATCAATCAAATCACAAGAGTTGAATAAGTGAATTTCTGCTTAAATTAGATAAATAAGTTTTTTTTTTTTTTTTTGTAACACTTCAAGTCTATTTTTTATTTTTATCAAAAATAAAATAATAATATATATATAAAAAAAAAAGATTTTGGGGCTTTACACAAACCCATAAACCCGATTAGCATTTCTACTAGCCCGAAAATATCAAATCCGAGATTTCCCAAATTTCGTTATGTGAGTAAAAACTCTGAGCACTTGGGGGAACACAGATGGCAAAATTGGTTAGCCAAGCCACTGCAGCAAGCCTGTACCCCCCTGTGTGACTGTTGGAGGGGTGGTTGCTTGCATAAGACCCTCCATTTGTTAAAAGGGCACCCCACTTCTCCTAGCTTGACTCTTGGACTCATTATGTTAGCAATGGGGATAACTTTGGAGCTCAGAGACTTGATCAATTTATTCATGCAAAGGCCTCTTGCGGTCAGCTTCTTATTATCCGGCCTCTTTTGACTTATTTTGATGGTTAATCTTACAATTTGAGTGTTTTTTTTTTTTTTTTTAATGTTTGATTAGTACTCTATTATGTAGTCAAATGTCATCATGTTGGTTTCAGTTTCTTGGACCAAAGAAATAATATAAGATGTCTCAACTGAACTGTTAAAATGGAAAGCATAATTTTTTTTTTTTACCAATTAGCCCATGATCCGATCCTGGATCCGTCCCTGGACTTTGACCGATTTTAATTTTGGGACAACTTTCCTGTATTTCTTGTTTATTCATCTTACTCATTGGGACTTTCTGAACCAAAATGTTCCCAGTGCCAAAGAGAAGACATTATCTACATTCTACATACATTTGTTATTCAGAGTTTGGTTACATCTATGCTTTCTGATTCGTAGTGTGTTAATGACTTATGATGCTTGTCAATATGTAATAAAACGGATTACCATGCCTCTCGTTTATATGTAGCCGAATCCAAACATACTGGGAATAAGGCTTAGTTTGTTGGTGTGTATATAGAGTATTTAGTATTAACAAAAATTACATTATCGAAGCTTTTGAATCATGCATCGACATTACGTTAAACTCATTAAAACCGAAACTGAAACATAACCAAATGCTGCTACTCAATCAGACAAGAGTTTATGTTCTTTCAAAATTGGGCCTAATTTGATAAAAGGTCAACTGTTTCACGAGTGTCATGCCACAGATATTTCTGCGTCAGGAATCTATCTTTAAATTATCTTGCATCAGTAACTTTTTGGCTGTGCTGCTCAGTACACAATTATGCCAGTATTTGGAATGACAATTAGCAAGTTTTTGGGGTTCTCACAGTCTCTTTCAGTAGGTTTGATAATTGATATTGCTTGTTTGTTGCCCAGGAGAAACAGCATCCAACATGTTAAGAACAATCCTTTTTACCCTCTACATTTTACGTGTACAGTCTCCCACCTTTCCTTTGTACCTTCTAATTTAATGTATGGAAATATCATGAAAGTGCATAGGTCAGAAATATTTCATTAATTGAAATTGGAATGTATTTAAATTAGCCAGTGAAACAACTGAATTTTTCCAATGTAAACGTCTTTTTTTCTCTTTATTAATGATTTATCCCTGGGTTTTCAACCTTCAGTTCTATTATAAATGGTTAGACTACTTGTTCTTACTAAGCTAGTAGTCGCATGGGTAAAGTTGTACCATCTTGATCTCAATTTTCTTTTCTACTTTCCGCAATCAAGAAAGAATTTATTATCTACCATCTCTATTTTATTGGCTGATTCTTCCATATTATGATTAGTTTTTATATATAATTTTTTATGGCACAATGTTTATAACTCAGTGAAATTACTGTGGCTCTTGGTAGCATTTGCTGTTAATTGCTAATATATATAATCATTTGGTGTCTACACTTTCACAGTTATGACCTTTTCAATATTATGTTTGAATCATATCGATAAGTATTCAGCTTTCCAGAACCGGTCCTATTAGCTTGTGGGTAAACCTGACAATAATTATGCTGTTTTACTTGTGAATTGTTAAAGGTTCAATTCATTTTTCTCTTCCATTAATAGTGTTACAGGTTACCTAAATTTCTCAAGGAGATGTGCCACTGTCCATAGTAATGACAGTATGCACCACACTTGGAGCAGTGATTCTCAACCCTCTTTTGACCAAGATTCTGGCAGGAACTTATGTTCCTGTGGATGTTGTGAAAATCTCCGGCACCATGCAGGTCAGACAATATTATCTTATACTTTCCAATAGTACTTCTGCCTATGCATTTTCTCATGGTCATAGCCTCATCTGTTTAGGTTGTTGTCGCTCCAATTCTGCTAGGATCATATATGCAGAGCGCCTTTCCTGAATCTGTAAAAGGACACCTATTGCACCATTACTGGCTGTTTTAGCTGCATCACTGCTTGCTAGCAGGCCCTAGCCGTTGAAATAATTTGCTTACTTTAAGTGGTTCATTCTAGACACTCCTATACCCTCCTCTCTCTCCCACCTTTCCTATTTTTCTCGCATCTATCTATCTCAATATGTTGTCCTTCTGCATATTTTTCAGCATGCTCTCAGAAAATATTATTCTCCTGAGATCTTCAGCCTTTGGGCCTTTGTTATCATCTGACCAGTCTCCACTTCTTCGAGCTAAAGCAATACGATCGAGTGAATAGGGGGTTATTGTACTTTCAGTGATGTTGCTGCATTTTCAGGTTTCTTCGTGGGGTAAGATTTTCCGTTCTATTCTGTTAACAGTGATCTGAACCCGAGAGCATCCTTACTTATCAGGTGATAGAATAGGGAAATGGGAACATCACCATTGCAGTAAAGCTGATTGACCTGAAAGTATCAGTTTCCTACCTTGAACACCCATATCAGTTCTACATGTATTGAGCGCACAAAGATTGATATTTTAATAGCAGTTTTGCCAATTTATAGTAGGACTTTAGGATCCATCTTAAAATGTCAACCTTGCAAGAGGAGTAGCCCAAATCATTACATGTTATATTAATTTTTTCTTAATTTGACGTGGTATAATAACCTTAACATGCCTCCTAAGATAGTGACTAATTTGAGAATCCAAATCTTAAAAACTGATTGTTACTTGGAGTTCCATCTTACAAGGTCAATGTCATAAAAGTAATAATCTAAGTCCTTATATACGTTGTATATTAGTTTCATCTTTATTCGATGTGGGATATATTTTTATCATTTATGTCTATAATGCCTTCTTTGGTTGCTATTTCATTTGTCTGGTTCTGCAATTGTTACTACTGTGGTTTCTTTCTTGGAGTCACCATAATCGTTTTCCACTTGCTAATCTACCCATGCCCGAATCTAGGCAATTTTTATATCCTATTGCAATGTTAAATGAGATTGAAGATGCAGTTTGTTTGCTTGGTATATGTGGTTACTTATTCCTTGGGTCTACATTCCGATTCTTCATGAAGTGCTATTGGTTTAATTTTTAAGTCTCAGGTCATTTGACTTTGATGACTTATCCTAAAGCTTTTGATAAAAGACGAGTGTATCTTAGTTCCTGCCCAATAACAATTATTTTCAAATGAACATATACTTCGAATTGGAAAAGACGTTAGTCAATGTACTTCTTTTGCATAAATATATAGTCGACGCTAGAAGCATGAAGTGTTGATGTGGAACATTACATTCAACCTGTTTTGGTATACAGGATCAAGATAGTTTTGTTGATTGCTTTTCCCATTAGTATAGAACTTCAATCAAAATATCCATGCTAGACTCTTAAACATGCACCAGCAGAACATTTAAGATGTGAATTGATGTTACTCTGCAGCTTTGGTCAGATTTAAGGAGCCACAATGACGTGCAATATCTGTTGAAGTAAGATCTGTTTGGAGTTATATCATCTCCTTATTTTGATTTAACCACAATCTTGATTTTCACTTTTCCAATTATTCTAAAGCTTTTAAGACTTCCAATACTGATGAAGCTCGTGGATTCTTCCTTCTTCAGCTAGCTTATGGCTTCCAATATTTTGGAGTTTTGAAGTTTGAAGCAGAATTTCCTTTATCATTTTCTTGCAGGTTGGCATGCAAAATTCCTCCCTGGGAGTGGTTTTAGCAAGCTCTCATTTCACCTCACCAATCGTGGCATTAACTCTGGCAGTGTCAGCTGTAATTATGAATATCATGGGGAGCAGTTTAGGTTTCATTTGAAGATACATTGATTCTTCTGATCCAAAGGACAGTTTCGAAGTTGCCAAAGAGTGACGATGGCGGAAAAGCAGGTGCTTGTAGTCGAACTGCGTGTTCTTCTCTCAGTCATTCTTTACTCATGTTGCCGATGGCCGTAACTTTTTGTATTTTAACGACTTCTTGCTAGATAAAACCAGTCCAATGAGGAGTTGTGGTTAACCTGCTCTTCAAACTTGCAGTTTCTTTGGACTGTCAATATCTTAATGCCTAGCTGTAATTTTCTTGAACGGCATAACTTGTGATCTGAATTTCTGTGTAATCCTTCATTGGCAAAGAAGCCATTTGATTTTGAGCGTACATTTATTCATGGCGCAAACTTGTCGTATATTGTCCTAATGTAAACTGAGTTGGTCTTTAAATCAGTTCATCTAAGTATTTATTTTGGAATAATCATTGAGTAGTGAAGTCTGAAAAAACATAGCCCAGTTGAGCTAAACGATAAACATGGTGTGATATCAGAAAACATACCAGAAAGATGTGTTCATGCATAGAGGCCGTCCATCTCGGCACTATTTTCCGTTAGTTTAGGGGAATCTCTTATATTGTCTCCTATAAAAATGGAAAATAAGGGAGGAATGTTGAAAAGCAAATGTCAGTTACTTGGGTTCTCCACAACATCTTTTGATATAGGTTGTTTAGGGGATTTTGTTAAGAGATAAAATCTCACATCGATAGATCAATTTATTAGAGTTTGGACTACTCCTTTTGATAATGTTGACCTTTTAAAATGAAATCCCAAATTTTAACATGATATCAGAGCCTAATAACCGCCAACGAATAATTCGATCTGATTAAGATTCAAAAAAAATTGAGCAAACGGATTTCAAGATTGATCTGTTCAAACGATCCACCATCTTGCAAAGGCATGTTAATGGATAAAATTTCCCATCAAATAAAGATGAAAGAATAGTCATTCCATATCGAATGAAGATGAAAACATAAACCAATTTATAAAAGTTTGAGCTACTCCTCTTAACAAGGTTGACCTTTTAAGATGGAATCTCAAATCTTAACAGATTTGTGGTGGAAAAGTTTGTAGCCATGCCACTTTTCAATATGATGAACCTCGACCATATTTGAACTCGAGAATGTATTTTATCGGTACCTTTTGATCCATATCAACAATAACCAAGGATGAAGGAGCCATTGAGTCAAGTATTATACTGTTTTCAAATAGGTTCTTCTCGAAGTGGTATTTAGCAAGTCAAGGAATTGATTGACCCAAGGCAAAGAGTCCGTTCATGGTATAAGTCCTAAGAATGCCACTTCAAAGAGTTCTTTCCGAACATGCTAAGACTTTACAAAACAATGAACATATGTTTTTCAAAAAATTGAAAACTTTCTGTGTCCAAGCCGAAACAGTTAATAATAGGCATTTCGGGTGCCGGCAGCACGCCTAGAAAAAGAGTTGTGGTGTACCGTTATATTTCGATACAGTCTGATCTGCACTTGGTTGGAGTGGGAGGAGTTGGGGTTGCAATTTCAGAAAATGACAGGTGAAATTAAAAACTACTACATATTTCGTAGTACTTGAAGCCTGCTAGCTTGGATTTCATACAACTATTTCAAGAAAAAAACATGTGCAACATTAAACATTATTATATATTTCGGATTCCCCAAAGTTTGGTTCGTTGTTTTCAATCTTTGTGTCTCTTCTTGACAGACAAAACATTGTCCCCAATATTTTATCCCAGGATGCATTCTCAACTGGCTCTGATTATCACTTTTCTGAGGTATTCTTAGTGTCTTCTGTTTATTCTTTTTTGAATCTCTATACATGCAACTGGACGATATTCTTGTATTCTTTTGTACATAATTTACGTGGATGGTCTATGGGAAAAGTTTGTAGTCGAATCACAGTTTGATTGTAAGATATATTTTTGATTTTCTGGTTATGGGCTTCATTATTTTTTCTGTCGTGTGCAGGCAAAATGTGTTGCAGCTCTACAGCTGCAAGGGAATTCACGACGAAGAAAGTAAATTCGTCTGAAGACATGGCTGAATCCAATGACTCGTTCCAACACGCCGTATTCAAAAATCAACTAATAAGACCAGACGAGGAGAAACTAGAAGGGCTCCTCCCGGCCTTCGCCCTTCAATGCCATCAAAATTTGGTGGTGGCTTCCGATTTCCAACCTCGCTGGAGCAACAGTTGCTTCCTATGATGATCAAGTACGTGCTTGCACTAGCACGCTTAACATATACGTACACTACTGGATTGTCTCGATTTTTTCCCCTTTTCGGCTAATTTTTTCGTGAATTGTGATGAAAATAGGGGTGACGATGCAGTTGCAGCTCTATCAAGTGACAAATCTATAGGAGAACAGCTAACAATTTTCTATGATGGAGTTATCAATGTGTGAAAGTTTCTGTTGATAAGTGTTGGGTTTTTTATACCCAATAAATTTAGGCAATGATGTAAAATCGATGTTGGATAAATATTGTATCGATACCCTAGATTGATGACATGACCCTAAAACTATTTGGGGCCATTGGAAACATTCTAATTTATCAGAGTTGCTCATGGCCCGATTCCTTATTTAAGCCCTGTTTGATTTGCATTTCTTTTTCATGGAAGATGGAAATTAAATTCCATTTCCACATTTTTGCATGTTTGATTGGTTAAAGTTTCAATGGAATTGATTTTCCACATTTTCTTAGTTTTCCACATTTTCTTGATTTTTGAGGAAAAGTTTTTCTCATGACTTTTATGGGAAAAACTTTTCTAGGTAATTTTTTTTTTTTTTTTTGTGCAATGGAAACAAATTATATTCCTTTAATGAACAATTCTCATGGAAAACAAAGTTAAACAAACACCAAAATATTCAATATTTCAATATTTTCTATGTGAAAAATTATACCAATAAAACACAATTAATTGACAATTTCCAGCAAAACGAGTTCTTCCCTGAAATTCATTTTCTTTCCGTCCAATTCCATTCTTACAAATAACGGACCCTTAGTGGATGGTTTATTTGACCCACTTATTGTCTTCTTGTTGGGCTGGCTCATTATTGTACCCTAAGTGGTCCTATATATTTTGCTTCTTCACGGCTTTGTTATTTGAAGTGTGTTTTACCCCCTTTATTGAGAGGGAGACACGCTACTTCCTTTGTGGTTTGTGCTTCTGGCTAGTAATTTGTCTCATTCATCTTCACATTATTCTTAAGCCTTTGTGGCTCCGACCTTGGTTTGCAAACCACTTTCCCTTTGTGTCCTAAATGGGTATAATTGAAAGTAATTGAAGAGAGGAATATTTGAAGGTTTTAGGTCGATCGATTGAATGTTGATTTGGTTGGTAAACAGAGCCCGGTTCTTGGAAAATGGAGATCATTGTTCTACAATAAGGTATAAAAATGTTTCTATAGGGGTGCCACTTGACAATTAATCCAAATTTCAGTGGCTCTTATTTAGCTATGCTTGTCTACTGTTCTTCAAAAAAAAAATATTATTTTAAAGACTCAATTTAAATCGCACATTCTTATATAAAATATTTTACACGTAAAATACAAAACTTTTCCTTTAACTCATTTTTTTTAAATGGACATCAACAAGGGCTTAAAAACAAAATACAAATGAATATGAGTAATTCTTCTCACAACAATTTAAACTTTTAGTTGAGATGATTAGAACGTTGTAATTTGGCATGCAGGTTAATGAATATAATTCCTCTCGTTCCCACCTTCGATGCACAAACCGAGCATGATTCTCAAACTGAAAAAACTGATTGGTGTCGTATGTGAATTTAAGTAACATCATATGCTATTTGTACTCAATCATGCTACATGTACTTCAAAGTCGACATTTTTCAATGTGACATCAATCAATACTATTGATTTTAAACGCATATATTACATCACTGTCCAGATTCCTTCCACACAGGAGGGATGTCATCAACCAATGATGTACATCTAGCTTAATTCATTTGTAGTTATAATTGCATTTAACATATAAATAACGTGCGAACACGGTATACAAGTTCTTTCCTGAACAACCTTTTCTATCGGCTATCGTCTACGAAAAATCATCACAAATTTTTCGTTTCTTTGCTCTCACTTATTAATATTTAGACAGCGTAACGTTTACTTCTGTTTCTGTCTCTCCAGTGAGACGAACATAATTTGTTTGAAGAAACAATTCATCAAGGACAATACCGAGAAATTAGAGCAGGTAATAATTCATCTTCTTTTATCAGTAAGGTCACGGGTTGCCACTATTAATTCTATGGTTTGCGTTCTCCACAGATAAAGGGCGGGACCAATGGCCTTTGGCATTTATCTATTTTTTGAGGCTATGAATTATTCCACCAATGTGTGTAAAAAAAAAAAGAGTAATGCTTGGGGTACATCACATTTTACATCGGGGTGTACACCCCCCTCACATGGGGATGGGACCCGCTAGAATAAAAAAATATTTTATACAATGGATCTCACCCCCCATGTGAGAGGAGTGTAGCCCATTATGTACATCACTTGATGTACAAGTAAAAATACCCAAAAAATAATAGTACATAAGATTTAGCTCGTCGAAAAATAGATAGAGCTCGTTTGGATTGGCTCGTGAAAAGTTAGAAGTTACTTTTAAAATTAAAAAATTGCTTTTAAATTATTTGATAACTTTTTTAAAGTATTTTATGAGCTAAAAAAATCGAATTAATTAAATTTGGTCCACATGCATTGATTATTTGTGGTCACTCATCTACTCCACTTTATAGAGACTGGAAAATATCCAAGTAATAAATAAAATTGGAATTTTTATTTATTTATTTATTAAGTTTTGTTTTAAAATTGGATTTTTTATTTTTTTTTTTATTAACTGCCCTTATATAAGTTAAAGAGAGAATTAATATGACCGTTAAATCACATCATTTCAAAATTAAATGTTTCTCTTTTTCTAGACAAAGAAATCTGTATATTTATACTATGAAACGACTTTTTCGTCTTATTATTTTGTCATGAACATTTTTCTACTCATTTTAAATCACACATTTTTCACTAAAATAATATTTTTCATCACATCAATAACTTTTCATTCTTTTTCAACCACATATTCCTTATCACATCACTTCAAAAAAAATGCATTCTCTCATTTTAATATGCACCAAACACACTAATTTCCCAAATTTTTATAGAGATTTAGCCCCTGTATTTGTCACATTTTTTTTCATTCTCATTTTTCTTCTCATTTTTAACTATACATTTTTCAATAAAATAATATTTTTCATCACATTAATAACTTATTCTTCTTTTTCAACCACACGTTTTCCATCAATCTACTATTCCAAAATATATTTTTCCAAAATAATGTGTGGCTTAAACACACCCATTAGTCATTACCCATTATTTGTCTGTTTTGAGGATGAGATGATTCTTTCATGCTTTCTTGGAGAGTGTAGTAAATTTGCAACCCATCTTCTAACAATTTCTTTAATTTAATTTGTAAAAAAATAAAAATAAATAATTGCATCCTGTTTAAGAAATTAATAATACCATATATGGAATAATAGTTTACATTATTTAAACTCTTGCAAAAAGAAGGAAAATGGAAAAGATACATTGCATTTTGCTAAGCATGAGGTGATGATATACATCTCAACTTAAATTGAAATATCCATCATCTCCATGGCCAAATTCTCCATCATCAAGGCTTCCACTTCTCCACTGCACTGCATCTTCCCTGCAAAATTTAATTAAATTTTCAAGTAATCAGGACCAATTTGGAAGTGCTTGAAAAGCTACTTTGAACATATTTGAATAAGGGTCTGTTTGGCATGTCTTTTGCTTTTCTTCCTGTAGAAGAGTTTAAGAAAGGAAGACACCTTAAATTTTGTTTGAAAACCAATTTTTAAAACAACTTCCTATTCCTAAAGCGCTTTTAGAGGAAGCCATATTATACCAATTTTTTTCTAACAACTCTTCTAACTAGAAGAAACACTTCCAAAAAAGCGGACCCTAATTTTTTTGGAAGTGTCATAATTAGAAGAATTTTTAGAAGAAATTGGTCTAATGTAACTTCCTCGTGAAGCACTTTTATACGAAGTTGAAGTCCTGCTAAACAGACGCTTAGTAAGTACATGATAAGTCGAATAATTAAAGAGAATAGATTAAATTACAACCATAAAAGGATGATGAGTTCTTGAGGTTGGTAGTTTTGATGGGGCAAGATGGTGCTGAGAGTGGAAGAACTGGCAAATTTTGGCAATTGCAAATTTCAATCATGTAGCCATCAGGATCATGGAAGAATATCTGATCAACTATGATCCCACCTTCTTTAACAACTGCTTTAACATATTCGATATTCATTTCTTCCAATTTCAGAATAATCAGATCCATGTCAGTGCATTGGAATGATATGTGATTGTCCTTTGGGTTTATTTTCCCCTTCTTTTGTGGGATTTTCTCTGCTCCAAGTAAATGAATTCCAATTCCATGATTGAACAACCTACAGCAAAAATCAGATTTTCAATAGATTCATGCTCGTGGGTCGGAGTTAGAAGTATATTTCGATTTTCCTAACGAAAAAGAAAGATGCACAAAACATATAGCATACCAGGCTCCTTCAAAGTCGAACGAAGAGGGTCTTTTGATGAGGACGAACCCCAAAACTTCCTCGTAAAATTTAACAGATCTTCGAACGGATTTGCAAATGAACGAGACATGATTCAATGACAAATAAGGCAATTTATTGTCTTGGTTTGAAGATTCTAATACTTCAACAATTTCTCTCCCCATCTCGACTCTTCTCTCTCTTCAACTCACTCTTGAGTGATACGAAAATGAGTAGAACGTCATATATATAAGCAGAATATGATATGATAAACATTATGAAGAAATGGGGTAGGTGGAACGGTGATTCATTTTTTTTTTTTTTTTTTTATGAAAATAATACATGTGAATCCAACGGGTAATAATGGAGTGAAGAAAATTCATCAACGTTCACCTGCCTGCCTGCCCTAATCTATGTACACTCGAACAAAACAATGACACAAGCAAATTCTATTGGAACTCTGCTATTCAAACAGGGCTGGTGACGGGGGATTTAAACAGATGCACCTCAACCCTTGATCTGAATTATTGTAATTCAGATCAATGGCTGAGGTAAATGACTAAATTCCGTGTCTCCGTTTGAGTAGCATTAATCAATTGTATTCTTGTAATATACATTTTCAACTTATATCTAGAGATGTTGATTTTAACAATTTTTTCTTAAATATTTGTGTGTGTATATATTTGTGTACATCACCGTACATAGAGGGGTTTCGACTAAGTTTAGTTACTATGATTGTAGAAGTTAATCAAAGTACTGCAGTGAAGAAATTCAAGTTAATCTCTTTTTTTTTAAGCAAAGCCAAACACGCTTTCAAAAATTGTACACCAAAAGTAATTGCATTTACAGTTTAGGGATTTCTTTTTTATTTATTTTTGAAAATACGTTTTTGTACATGCAATCTCTACCATGATAAGGTTTATTTTTTGAAAAACTACATTATTTTTTCTTCTTTATTTCCCCAGACTATTCTAGATGTTGAAGGGCTACCAGTAGTGTATATATATATAGAAAACGTAACAAATTTATAAATTTATAAATGCATACCAAACAGTGGGACCTTTCATTAATGAAAGAATAATAAAACATTATTTATTTATTTATATAAAAAAAAGTGCAAATGTTTTCCCCCTTTTGCCCTCATTCTTACAAGTTAAATTAAACCTATTAAGCATGTAAATATATCAAGGTTAACATGGCCTCATCGTGAGAATTTTAATGGTAAGTATGGATGACAAAGAAATCAGTTCAACTTTATACCCGTGGGCCCCGTCCCAAACGGGGCTGAATTTACCCGTCTAACAGGATAAACGGAAGGGGGATGGAACGAGGTTATTGCCCCGAAACGAGTACGAGACAGATATGATAAACATAGTCTCCGTCATGTTTATAGTTAATTTCAAATTTAAGTTTTTATCAAACAAAAATGAAAGATTCACCGACATTTTTAAAGAGAACGTGAGTTGTTCTTAGTAAATTGGGAAAAAAAAGTAATAATATTTACTGATTAAAGACAAAAAAAATAAAAAAATAAAAAATAAACTAAATGGGACGATAAATGGGACAGGGGCCTACCACGCTTCGTCTCGCCTCGATCTCGCCCTCAATCTGCTCCATCACGCTTTAACCGAGTATGGGGATGGGGGCAAAGTAATAAAAATACTCGACTGAATGAGGGTGGGAATGACCGACCCATCCCATATACACACAATTGCCATCCTTGATTGCAAAAGATCTTTTCGAGAAAGAAGAAATGGACTGAGAAGAAAAGAATTTATTATCTTAAATTTAGGGTAATTGGCACAAAACGTCCCTACCTTTGGATGATATTGTGGATATCGTCATTACCTTTCATTTCTTGGTATTTTTGCTCTTATCTTTCACTTTTCGTGTGACGAAGGTCATTTTCATTATGTATTAACGATTTTACCCTCCATTCAATTGAAACAAAAAGAAAAGAAAAACAATTGAACGAATTGCAACTATTGGCCCAAAATTTTTAAAAAGTGCAAATAACCCACTAAACTTCACATTCTTCCCAAAACTCGCCCCCACCCTATCGCCGTCTGTCGACCATTTTTAGGCCACCGTGGCCATCGGATTTTTGCACCAACACCATCTCCTCGATTTGCTTCTTCACATTCCCCACCCCGCGCTTTGAAAGTATCTTCATTACATTTATCGTTTGGCAGCCTTATCTTCTCTTATCCACTGAAAGAAAACTTCATCGATTTCAATTTCATCACATGGTAGAGTTTGGGTTAATACACACAAAACCATCATCAATTTCATCACACGGAACTCCTTCACGCTCAACTTCACTTGGCAAAATCAATCCAGAGTTTTGGTTGTTAATTGGGTCAATTGATTGGTTACCCATGATGCTACTAACCTCTACAGATGTTTCCTTCATTGAATTAACCATTTGCAAAGCATTGATTCATCAAAATTAGCAGACCCGGATTTTTTGCAGACTACCTTAATTCCCACAAATTCAGCAACTTCTGGACGAAATTGACCAAGACCTATACATGGGCTAGGTGCTCCGATGCAGAGGGACCTAGCCCAGGTGGTCCGTGACCGTGGGTGTCCCTGTCGTCGTCGGAATTGGAGTTGTTCACTGGTTGTGTCACGATGCTCGCGACTGGTGAAATTTATTGATTGCAATTGACATTTTTTGCTGTTGTTTGTAATGAATTGTTGGCATGGGCGTGGTCGACTGGTGATGGGCAATTGGCTGGAGGTGGGTTCCGATCATGGGGGTGGCCGAAAGCATGATTCCCGACGATTTTCAGTTTGAAAGACAGTGAACTTTGCACATAGATTATGACTGCTATAATTGTTGGAATTGGGTGATGTTTGGTGGCATGTGAGTGTTAATACAAAAATTCAATGGCCACGGTGGCCTGAAAATGGCCGACAGACGGCGATAGGGTGGGGACAAGTTTTGAAAAGAAAGTGATGCAAAATGTGTTATTTGCACTTTTTAAAAATGTTGGGTCAATAGTTGCTATTTGATCAATTGTTTTTCTTTTCTTTTCTTTTTGTTTCAATTGAATTGAAGGTAAAATCGTCAAAATATGGTGAAAAAGACTTTCAGCGCACGAAAAGTGAAAGATGAGGGCATAAATGCCAAGAAATGAAAGATAATGACGATATCCACAATATCTTCCAAAGGTATGGACGTTTTGTGCCAATTACCCCTTAAATTTATTGAAAATAATATTTAACGATTTATCACCATAAAATTGTTTCTTGGTCCGTCCTACCACAAAAAATAGTCAAATCAAAACATTCAACCACCAGCATGAAATATGCAAATTTGAAAATAAGTAAATTAATCTTATTTAAAAGATTGCAAGTACAATCATACTACATGAACATCAAAATTGATATAAAGCTTAACATAATATCAAGTGACATTCCATTATTGAACAGTTTAAAATATAATCAACTTTTCTATTTAATCATCTACTACCACATCCACATGTAATTATATCGAAATTCCTGTCAAATCCTTCCGACAAACTACCTTTATCCTTGCAATTAATACAAGTATACTAATTGCATCCAATTAGAGGAGCTTGCTGACTTATATTTAATGAAGAAAGCTTATTAAATTGTGCATTCCTTTCTTTCACGCCTACACTACATTTTTTTCTACATTTTCTTTCTTCTTTAAATGACCAACATCAAGAAAAGCACGTACATAAATTATAATTATACAATTCGTGGATGAGGTTCGCGTCGAATCAGCCCGACCCCACTTGTTCTAAATCCTAATTAATATGATAGTGTATGGCCCACATTATTTTTTTAAAAAAAAAATCTCATTCTTAATTTTAACCACATATTTTCTCAATAAAATAATGCCCATGTTTGGCCCCCATTTTGGGGTGTTAAAAATTGTTGGAATAGTGATTGATGGGAGAATATGTAGTAAAAAAGTAATGAAGAGTTTTAAATTTATATGTAATATTATTTTATATGATGAATGTGTGATTAAAATGAAGAGAAAAAAAAATTAATGTAACGTAATGGAAAAAAAATGGGGGCCAAACGGATGCAATATTATACACAAATCTAAAACTTTCCATTATTTTTCAATCACGCATTTTTCCATCGATCACTATTCCAAGATTTATAATTTGCACAAAATTGGGGCCAAACACTAGCGATACAAGTCAAGAAATCATAGTATTTTCCTATCATAACAATTTCCCATCTCATATTCTCAATTATTATCTGCTTAATCAATCTTTCATTAAAGTCAAAGATCCAAACATGTTCGTACAATTGTACTCATATTTCTTAAACTTGCATTTCATGCGGTTAATTTATTTGATCATATTAAAAACATTCGTACACACACACTCTCATAATAAACCCCCGTTTGGGCCTCATTATTGTCATTTTAATTTTTCTTAATAGAATTTTTTTGGAAGAATGTTTGGATAAAAAAGAAAAAGAAAAATTGAATTTACGTACAACATTATTTATTGAAGAATAATTTATAAGAACGGAAAGAAAAATTAATTATAATTTTAAAGAGTGTTTTGTGAGTATTAAAATTAAATTTTTAATAAATTGTGATAAAAAATTTTAAAATGTATAGTTAAAAATGAGAAAGTCATTTGCACCAGAACGTTTTACACGCCCCTCACATAAAGTGAGGGGCCCACCGCAAATATAATAATTCTGCCCCCTCCCCCTCCCCCTCCCCCTCATTGTGAGGGGGACAGTGGGGTCAAGCAACCAGGCGTGTAAACCAGGTACGTATAGCAAGGTTCAGTTGAAAAGTTGTGGAACCTATGAAAGATATGATTAACGTTGATTGTTTGACTTTGATTTGAATTAAAATCAGATTTCCAAACCAAACAGGGCCTTAATAGGGCCGGCTAACATTAATAATTGAAGTATTAAGAATCTCAATAATTGTAAGTCGAGGTGGCCCGCACGGTCGCTTCCTCGTAGACATGTCTGTAGGTTGAAAGTACAAAGGTGAAGATCAATGAAGACAGTTGAAATGTTTGACCTTTTCTTTCATAATTATTTATGCTCGTATTTTAGGAAGGATATAATTATTTTTTGGGCCGACACTCCCTCCAATAAGGGCCGCAAGGTGTCCATTATGGACACCTTAATGTATGCCCCAATGTACAACCATCATTTCCCTTATTTTTTTTCATAGGGTGGAAGAAGATTTTTCATTAAATAATCTCTCTTTTTCCTTTTTCCTTTTTTCAACGAGTATCCAAAAAAAGCTAGAAGACAGTAAGGAAAAACACATATATTATTCCTTTCCCAACTCAAATTTATTTTCTTTCCTTATTTTCCACAAAAACTAGTAAAATTATTCATTCACATTCAAGTAATATTTTCATCTTTCTCCCTTCTGCCAAATACATCGTTTATGTTTGAAGTTATTAGCGATTTAAATGGAGCATGCGAAATTGGTAATCAAATTTAATTACTTATTTTCCCTTCTCAAAAATTAATTTTCAAATTTGATGTTTTAACATAATGTATGATTTCAAGCAGAGCTGTATTTTGAAGGTGGATATGCGTTGTGATGCGTGTAAGAGGAAGACATTGGAAGTATTGAACTCCATTTGCGGTAATTGATTACAATCTTCCAAAGATATTAGCATGAGAATTGAATAAAGAATTTTTTCCCGACATGGTCGTAAAATTATTTGTTTATTTACTCCATTTTGCAAGGTGTGTATTCTGTGACTTTTAGTGCAAAAGAAGGGGTGGCAAAACTATGGGGCGAGGTGGATCCGAATCTACTTCTAAGTGCCTTTGCAAGAACTGGACAACATGCAGAGATTGTATGGGCCAAACTCGACCATCCAAGAATCGATAGAGGTTACCATAATGACCATAATTCTTATGGTGAACTTTATAGGTACTCTAATTATGGTTCGATGGAGGACACCAACTGGCACCCGAGGGCATTGCAGGATTCATCCTACAACCAAAACTACTACTATGATGCTACTCCGCTGCCTGCAGCTAGGTATGTTCCATCACATACAGCGCCGGAATATCCCTATGTTGAAGATCAATCACTGGGTTTTTGCAATATAATGTGACAGCTTATATATAAGTTATTGGGAATGTTTTTTTTTTTTTTTTTTTTTTTTTTTCAGTTTTTGATACTGGATATGCCAGAATGGCCTTTATTTTATTTGCAAGCCAAGATTTGAAGGGGTAGTAGAGGTGCTGTTTTTTTATGATGTATAATGACTTTTCCCGGATTCAGACAAAGCACGTTAAGCTAAAAGTACTAAGCCTTTAAGTGACTGACCTTGAACTTCAATTTCAGAATCAGTGTTAAACTTTAGCCCTCTCGTTGGTGTGTTCAGCTTTAGCAGTTGTAATCTTCACACACTTGCTGAGGAACCATCACTTGCGTACGTCAAAGCAAATCCAAAATTCATTGATACCATAATTGTCTCTACAAGCTCCACATAGTGTTGTTCCTTCTTCATCCTCGTTGTCTACCTCTTCTATTCATTCTAACTCTTCCGTCATTGCAGATTTCTCAACACCCACTTGAGCTTTGAATTCAGGCTGTTGAGATTGCTATGAGAAGTTAAAATGATGAAGCTCCACAGACTATAGTAGAATTATATGAGAAAACAAGATTTAAGCCTCTTTGGCTAAGATTAAAAAGTAACTTTTTTTTTTCTTTTTTGATAACCGTGGATGATCGGGCCAGCTTGCACGCACCTCGACTAATCCCACGGGACGTCGGGGCCTGAAGTTTACGGTCGAGTACTCACCTCAGTGGCCTTGAGGGGACTCGAACTGCTTAAAAAGTAACTTAAGTAAATAAGTTTTGAAATAAATAATATTTGTTATCAGTCAAAGTTGGAAGTAAGTTACTATTTGGCAATAAGGTAAGAGTTAGTGCCAAGATAACTTTTTGTACTTGACAGTAAGAAATCCAAACATGTTTGGAATTAACTTTGCTGCTTCTAAAATATTAGCCAAATATGCTACATTATGGGAAATAATAATAACCATACTCTGACTCGATTTGTTCTTGCTGTGGTTATCCTGAGCAGCAGCAGCAGCCATGTCCTTTGCCTGCTTAAGAGCCAGTCACAACAACTACCGTTGGATGATCATCGATCATCTTGAATAGCCTTTCCCTGTGAAAACCAATTTTCAACCAAAGTTGGAACCAAATATGGTTTAAAAGCTTCCTTCACGATACATATAGATACATAATTTAATCATCCCGTACTCTTCTTCCAACAATATTAGCAAGCTAACATCCAAAAACAGTTACATATACCAACATCTAGTGAATTACACAAATCATCTTAATAACTGCAGACACTCGCACCCAAGGTTTACTACAATTACTTGAAATGCCCTTGATAACATCCTTTTTCGATTGGGTATTGTTTAGACTATTCCTGGAGCCCGTCAATTAGTTAATTATAGACATATGCTACTTAATGGTACATGTATGTGGGTTTTATGAATTTGTTCGAGCTCAGAATATCAGACCAAAATTAACCACAGCCATCAATTAGTTAAGCATAGTCAGAGTCTCATGAAAGTTGTAGATCAAAATCTGGAAATATTTGTTTCAACAAATATAATGCCACATCAAAAAGCAGTTCACTAGAAAGACACCAATCTAACAAATATATTACCTTCCACTCATATGATGTAATGGAGAAAGTGCCGTTGGCTTATTTGGAGGAATGGGACATTGTGAATGGGAAGGAGTCAACCATCAATTGCATAGAATTTATCTGAATTCAAATCCTCAGAATTGGTAATTATGATAGGTCAACCTTGTAAGTTAAGAAAGAAGAACCATATGCTTAAAATGACATCAATGTGAAATATATTACTGCACAATAATTGAAGATCTACTAATGTTTGTCATAAAATGCTATCGTCAACTATGCATTTTATATTTTCCGGCAACATATGACAAATTTGTCGTCTGAGGATTTAACATTTTAAGAATCATTTATTTCTCACCAAAACAAACATCTAACATAAAAGAGAACAATAAGTTGAGAAATATACTCTACGACTTTATGTGATATATTTGTGAATAAACAACTATTTGATGCTCCAATACCAACTTCTGAAATTAACCCAAAATGAACTGAAAAGAAAATCAGAATCTTATCCATGGCAAAACCAAAAAGCTAAAATACTTCTAGTCCAAGTCATGTAAAAATGGAGTAGCAAAGATGATGCAGTCTGCAGGATCATAACTCCCCATGCTCAGAGAAACAAAGGAAAAGCATGTCATCCAAACATGCCTAACTGAATTCATAGAGAGCTGGTATCAGAAACCATTACAAAATACATTATAAATGCACTAACATGTGACAAGTAGTTGTAGCAAGTTGCTATTTGAGCTAGCACATAATCGCAAAACTTTCGCTTAAAATTTTCTCTAATTGAAAATTTACTTTTAACAGACAGAACACTCCAGCCTCATTTCTGATGGCTGCAAAACAATAAAAATAATTTATCTTATCCCAACAAGTTCCCATGGTGTCTAACTACCATATAGATTCTGAAAAAAGGAAAACGCAACAGGTAAGAAAAATTGGAAAATTACAATAGGCAACCCAGATGAAACATGACAACTATTTGCACGTCCCCCAAGAGAAACATGCAGCCAGAAACAAATTAAATTTAAACATTACAACTACATTCCCATGGATTTTACAAGAGTATATAAGGAATAAGGGAACACCATTGTCAAAACCACATTATTGAATATCAACTTTTTAAAACTGCACAATTTGTTGATGGTTTAGATAATTATAAGGCAATCCATTTTTAAAAGTTACTTTACTACACCTTAAAAATAAGTTTATGAACAATTAAAAAGGAGGCATAAATGTCTTAGATTTGCTCGACTTCTTTTTTTCACCATTTGCAAGATAACCAGAAAGTTATTTATACCTAAGTAAACATACCCTCGACGGAATATAGCCATAGGATACAAAAAGATAAAAACCAACTAATAGCGGTTGCGTGGCATGCCTTCGGGTTGTTGCCTACACCATACGGTGTGCCGTAATAGAAACACTTATTTTCTCTTAATGATACTTTAGATTCTCGTGATTTAACTAAGGCATAAAACACCATCTTGTTAATCAAAAACATAAGAAATATAGGTTCAACATGGTAAGTAGGATATTTTACTCTCAGCTAAAATGCCAGGCTGTTCTCTCTTCTCTCTTTAGTTGCTTGCAACTTCATTCATTGAAGATAAGTCTGAGTTTCTGGGGAACCATAAATTTGGGAGAAATAGAAAGCACAGAGGAGGTCTTCAATTACACATTAGCCTTTAAAAAAGAAAAAGAAAAACACGGCAAACTTTAAAATCATTACTTCTAGAATCGTGCAGGATATACATCCATCTTTCAAAGTTTATCCCAGTTTTCATAGATAAAATGAACAAGATACAGATTGCGCTAGATTTTCAGAAATATTTATGACTCTTGGAAGTTTATTCAGGCTTAATCTTACGGTATATAATTTTCAAATATTCTATGCTGATATTCACTTTTAGAAGATTATCTTTGCATTAGCACCATTCTCTAGTACTACACTTGGTCAATATCAGAACCGCCCACCCCACAACAACACACATACCACAAAAGCATTATTAACATTATCGACCAGGTGCAAATAGTACTTAACTATTTGCTACTCAACTTTGTCCTAATACAAATTTTCTTAACAAAAAGTAAAAGTTAATAATGATTGACCAATCTTCTTTCTATGAGCAAAAAATAGCAGCTATAAACATGACAATAACACTAAAGGGACAAACGAATTATATCCAAGTGCTCTGCCTCATGTAATTATCATCTCTAAGGCCCAACAGGGTCCTGGGGGGGATAATATTACAGAACTTACCCTCAACACCCATGTGTCTTCACCATCCATAATTGACTATAGCCCGTTTGCAGCTTCCAGTGGTATATGGTAAATACTTGTTTTCCCCTCGTATGCTCTTTTCTAAAATATCATGACAGGAATCAAAAGCCAACCCAAATTAGGAAAGTCCATACTCTACACATTATGGAATGTTAGTATCCTACCGCTCCGGTGATCCCAGTAAATCAAAACCATTTGCGCATAAACCACCAACTTACCAAGCAATCAAATAATGCATGTCATATGGAAAAGGTTGCACATACGTAGTCTATCATTTGATCAAGGTAAAGCCCAGGTGAGCTGCTTAAAATATTCAGAAGCTTGTGTCTTACGGAAGATGTGCATTAAATTCAGCTTATAGTATGAACGAGTTATTGATGTCTGTGACTTTTTTTATTGAACTCAGACCCCATAATTCATTTTTATCACTATAACTCAGCCTATTCTATCAAAAAAATCCTACAAATCATATTCATGTACCAACATTAGCCCATTTTGTTGTACCGCTTGTCATAATCTCCACCACAATAGCCGTAGTCATCACTAACACCAGTTACACCACCATGATTTGCCATCACCATCGCTTCATCATCATCCTACTCATCACTGTCATCATCTATACTATATCTATTGTCGTCTCCTTTCCTTCTCCCTCCTTTATTGAAAGAATTCCCCTTTTTACGTCCAAAAAACACAGATCTAATTGGTTTACCCCGTCTCAACACCCTGTTCATGAGATTAATATACTTGTACCTCATACCCATTAACAGATGCCTCTCGATTAACAGATTTTTCTTATATTCCTCCCTCAAAACTACAGTCTGCATCCTAATCTTATTAGAAACATAAAAAATGCCCGGGAAATGCAACAAAGCCTTCTTAAACCTAAGGCGTGTGAATCCCCAAAACTCTCCCAGACGAAAAATATGTTCTCTCTCTGTCTTTTTCGACAATAGCAAGCTCAGCAACTCGTGAATCACCCCCACTGCCCACTTCTCTGCCTGATCACTATTAGGAGCCAGATGAAATGCGTTTTCATAAGGCGAAATGTATGGCAAATTCTGCCACTCCTCCACCCATTCCATCACTCTCTTCTCCAAATCAAACCCTCTTGGTAAATTCATCAAGAACTTAAATCGTCTCTCACTTTCACCATCACTCTCTACTCTCTTTTCCATAGCAGAAACAGCCAAGTCTTTCCTCCAAGAAACCAATTCCAAACCAAGCACCACATCACCACTTGAATCCCGAAAACCCATATCAGAAATTTGAAAATACTCAGGAAATTCTGGCAATAATGTCAATAAATAATCATGAGGCAGACCTAAATCATACTTAAACATATCAATTAAATCCAATGGAATCTTTAGACCTCGCGTGAGCATAAGAAGTTTTGCTAGCCTTTCCGCTACATCTTTCCGATAATGTGATAAACTAAGCATCAACATTTCCTCATGATGAAGGGAGAGAGCTTTTGAGGTGAGCTTAACTCGAGGAAGGGTCATGGTTTTGCCAGGGGGGAGGAACAATTTAAAAATGGACGGGTACTTTTCGATAAATTTTTTGGCAGTTGTGGGGAGGTGAAGATGGGGTTTCAGGTGGGAAACAGTGGAGAGGGGTATCGTTTGGGAGGGCTGTGAGATGATTAGGGTTTTCAGTAAGAGTAGGGGTTTAAGATTTTTTTCCTTTTCGACGGCAGTATCGAGGTATGGATCGCGGACCCATTTGATTCTAGCGTTTACAAAGGTGCGGATCAACTGGCGGTGACGGTGGAAGTGAGATGCGGAGGCAGTGAAGTGGAGAAGTGGTTGCATCGGCGACGGCGGCAGTGTCGAAGAATTTTTGGTCGGATGAATTAATCTGTGTTCTGTAACGTCTACGAAATTCAAATAAAAAAATATTTATGGTAGACAAACCAAAATTGGATATGAAAATTACCACCACAGTTTTTATTTTTTTCAACCATATTCTAATTATTTCTCAATATTTAATTATTATGGAATTTATTTCCATAACGATTTTATTCTTATACTCGAACTTTTCATTAATTAACACATTTTATATTTGATAAAGTTACGTCCAAAATGTATGTTGAAATAATGTATAACAACTTATTTTTCTCATCATACTTTAAAAAATGAAAAAATATGAAAAAGAAAAAAAAAACCTCTCATTTTGAAGCATGAAAACAAAATATTTTCACAAAAATCATCTTCAAGGACGAGATATAATAATTAATGAAAGGTTAAAGATAGGAATTAGACGAAAAAAATTAAGAAAATAATTGTTACAAGAATTGAGGTATTTAATTGCAATTAAAATGTGATATAATAATTAAAATTTGTTGTGCCTACTGGATATTCTAATAAGGGTAATAAGTACATAACATCCAATCAAAAAATAAGTACATAAAATCCCTATCTTTTATTATTATTATTGTGAAAAGCGTTCATACATTTTATTTTTTGACATTTTCACTATTAATTAAATATTTGATTGCGTAAAATATATTTCCATCCATTTCCACTCAATTTCTCAATAAAAGCTATGAAATGTCTAATATATCATTCTATTTAAATAAAATAAAAATAAATAACTAATTGTAACTATAGTTCCAAATTTTTTTAAAAAAAGTGCAAACAAATCCTAAATAATTTTTTTTAAAAAATTAAAAAATAAAAGAAAAAATCTTTCTTTCTCATTCCTCCTCCTCCTATTCATCATCCTTCGCTTTTCTTGAAGCTAAAGGACATAGTTTAGATCTTCAATTGTTTTATATTATTTGAAGATTCAAGAGTTTTAGTGGAAAAGACAAAAATAAAGGCAAATTTTTGGCTTCAGATTGTAATGGGAAAAAAAAAAAGCCTAATTCTTTCACGCAAGTTTTCAAAATTTTGTTTCATCTGGAACCCAGAAAAATATCTTTATATTAATAAATATTGGGTTTTTTTTGTAAATTATTAATATTTTGTTGCAATTTTCCAACATTTTGTTAGAGAAGATTAATGATTGTTGTTCTTTGGATGTGTTTGCCGTCAAAGTTTTACGAAGATGATTAATATTATTTTCCTCGAGGACATTCCGAATAAGTCCATAAAAATGTAGATTTATGGGGGTTATCGAAAATTTCACCATTTATCCTGTGTAGAGTTTCATACACTTAGCTGAAGAACGTGGCGTAGCCCATCATTGGAGAGGAGCAAGGTTGGCCCTAAAATATTCGAGGTCATAGACGATAAATTATTAAGAAGCTTTTGAATATAAATTTTTATAAGCGTATTGATCTTTTTAGTATCATTCATATTCTATTCAAATTGATATTTTTTATATTACTTTTGAAAAATTAAATGAACCCTTTTAAAATAAATAACTTATTTTTAACTTTTATAAAAATTAATTTTTTAA
>CAIGRF010024644.1:0-11757 GCA_903798235.1 Fraxinus ornus
ATCAAATCTATTAAATACAAATAATATCTAGATGGTCAATATGGATGGTGATGGAGCCCCATTTATTGCTCTAATTAATTTTCAGAAATATAGGAAATTGAATCCTTATTTTAGCTAGTGATGATCAATTTCGATAAAGAGAACAAGTATTATATAGGAGTTTATTGGGTTGAAGAATCTTTTGGTTCTTCATTGAATGTTCGAATTCTCAATTTCGCATCATTATTGATCCATCGATGATTCAACTGATCATGCCAAGCAATAAAGTTCAATTCAATTTCTAGTTCAATATGAGATATAATTCAATTATATATTTTCCAAAAATAAACGTTATATAATCATATATCATTCAAGTAGTTAAACTAATCGACGTTCTCATGACATTAGTTATGTGTTTTCTTTCAAGGATAATCATGAATTCAAAATGATACATTCTTTGAAACACGTGCTAGTTCTAGAGCACATTGTATTTATTATTGCTCATTCAAAAAGAATCTTTCGATATTCTTTTGAAATATTAAAAATTATAATTCACGCCTTCCAAAAGCAATCAAATATTGTTAGAATAAATTATACAATGAATTTACTTTTTGGGAATAAAAATATAATTTATGTTAAATCGTATTTAATTATGCTCTTCGACAACAAGTAAAATTTAACTGGAATATTTGTCAATAATAGTGTGCTATTTCAGAAACATCAAAAAACTATTATTTAGAAAAATTAACTCTACTGGAGTATATTATCTAGCATATATTAATATTTGGCGAGTTTTGCTTCTTCAAGAGCATTGATAAATTATCATTATAAGATATTTATGTGTATAAAGATATGCTCTTCAAGAGCAATAAACATAATATTTTTCTGAAATATTAATTATAATGTTGTGTTACTCAGGAACAACAACAAATTATTTGTAGATATATCTACAAGTAATATTCTTATATTGTGTTATTTCAGGAACAACGTGATAAATAATTAATTTAAAATTTATAAGAGAATATCTAAAAATATTTAATCAGTTTAAATGTTAGCTATCATACATAAGTTAAATTACAGCATGAATTACCAAATAACAACATGAATTAAATCTGGCATGATATGATTATATTAATAAAGCATGAAAAGAAATCATATTATACAGACAAATTTGCAGCGTGAAAATAAATCATTATGCACACTTTTGGAACCCAATACACAAACCATAACGCATAGTTATCACTTATGAAATTACCAAATTGCATCATCAATTACCAAAATTGCACGTTGTTCGAAAAAGAAAAACAATCATTACAAAAATGTATGATCACGGGTACCAAAATTTTATGCCGTCAACATCACCAAGGGGGTGTCATTTCTGATTTGTTTAATCACTCTAGCCATTTGTACAGAAAAAATAACCAGAATTTCATCAAAAAAGAGATAAATGTGGATCCACCGTCTATTTAAAAAGAAAAAAAAATGTGCTGATCCAACCCTTGTGTGAGTGGTCTGTTGCATTTCTGGTGATTTTTTTTTTTTTCTGATTGTGCATCCGTTGTTTAATACACGGGAGGTATTCATGGAACTGCAAATTACAACATGAAAAATTTGAGTGCAGAGAAGGACATAGATAGTTTGACATAATTAAATAAGAGTGTTTGTGCTGCTAACTAGGGATGACAGCGGGGCGAGTGCCTTAGACTGGGAGAGTGCGAGGCTTATTTCCTGTCCTTTTTTTTTTTTCAAAAATCTCTAGTTAACTAGTTTTTTTTTATTTATAGTTAATTATTATTATTTTTTTCACGGTGCAGGTTCGGGGCTGGGCTAATGTTTTTGCCATCACTACTGATAACATGTTATAAAATTAAAGGAATAAAAGAGAAATATAGAGAAAAAATAGAGAGAAAAAATAAAAAGTCAAAACTCAAATGTGTATTTTATTGATAATCAAAACCCATATTTATAGGGTCCAAAATGAAAGTTACAATTGGAATAAAATAGACTCTCTAAATTAGATAAGACTTGTCTATACATGATGATAGACTACATAATCATAATATTTATCTTATAGTTTTACAACACTTTATATCAATAACCTAATAAAATTATTTATCTCAACATTAAAAACTCCCAATTAATGATTATTTATCGAGTGAACACATAAATAAGTTGATTAATGAATTTGACTTTCAATTTCAAATTCAAATTTATCGAATCTAATTTCATAAAGCAATTCCAACTTCATAAATGTTTAAAAATTTCATATAAAAATCCTCAAGATAAATATAGAAATCTTTCTTATAGATATTCCACACTGAAAATAGTCAAATACTTCATTTATCAGACATAAATTCAAATTCAAATTTTAATATAAGTTAAAGTTAATAATTAATTTTAATCACACATTTTATTGGACCATAACTTTTCAACAACATATTTCATCATTTTTTTTTATCAAAATTTATTAAAAAAATTAATTTTAATCCCCACCTAACAGGGCTTAATAGTTAATAACCGAAATTTAAATTACTACTAAGATACTGTTTGATCTACATTATTATCTCATTAAAATGAAAAATATGACCGTTATTTATTACATTAACATTTAAATTCAATTTTTCTATCTCTTGTGTAGGCCCCAATAATGGCTATATTTTTCATTCTCATTTTACAATAATTTGGCTCAAACAGAGGCTAAATTCTAAAGATATATAAAAAACCATGTCTTAATAAGCCTCGTTTAGCCTACATTATTTCAAATTATAATGGGTGATAATATTTTTTTGGAGAATGAGTGGTTGAAAAATGAAGAAAAATTTTCGATTTATGTTTAATATTATTTTATGAAAGATTGTACGGTTAAAAATAGAAAATAGAATGAGGGTCAAACCGGTTGAAATCAATTCACACTAATGAAATGTAAATTCTAAAACGTAGTAAAAACTAAAAACCACTAATGAATTAAGGGCATGTTTGATATCCTTAATTTTCCCTAAAATTAGGAATTATTTTTCCATTTTCTAGCTTTTGTCTTGTTTGATAGTAGAAATTTTTTATGGAAAGTTTTTTCTCACTCACTCACACGTGCACATTTTCCTTGATTTTGTTGAAATTGTTTTCCTACCTTTTAGGTGGGTTTTAATTTTTCAGATTTTTTTTTTATTTTGCAATTGGAAAAAATTATAGACCTAATGATAAAAAAAATTATCACTTTTATTGACAATTTTCATTCAAAACAAAGCCAAACGAATGGTATTCAATATGATAATTTTTTTAAAAAATTTTTAATTTTTAATTTTTGGCAAGTGAAACAAATTCTAGACTCAATGGTAAAAGAAATTATCACTTTAATGAACGCTTTTCATGAAAAATAAAGTCAAACAAATACCAAACTTTCAACATTTTTCAGGTGAGAAATTATATCAATCAAACGTAATTAATTACAATTTTCAGTAAAATAATTTTCAGACAATTTAATTCTCTAAAATTCATTTTCTTTCCACCAATTTTTCACATTTGCAATCAAACGGATCCTAAATATTTCTCCATGCAGGTTCACCAGAATTCTCACGTGGATGGATCCACCATGTATTAAAAAAAAATTATGCACGGAGCCCACTCATGTGAGCATTATGTGAAAATTGCTCAGGTACACAGGCGTGATTGAATAAATAATTAGTAGTAGGGGTCTTGATTTTCAACGGAGTCGGAGCCCAAAAATTTGACGCGTCACATCATAGCTCAACGGAATACAAATGTTTCCGTTTCTCAAATTAAATTTAAAAAATACAATTACACAAGAATTACTGCATAAATTGTCAGGTAAAGATATACATACAGAAAAATATACTTGCAGACAAAAACTTTTAACTACTGTTATTATTATCTTCGCCACTTTTTGAAGAAAAAATAGCAGGAAACAGAGCAAGCCACTTTTTATACCCTCTACAGTTGACTGTTTGAGCATCATTTTCATTTATTCTGTAAGTTGTTTCATTGCTTGTTTTTGTTAAATTTTTGCAATGTTACTGATAAAAGGTGTGGTCTTTATGCCTTTTGAATTTTCCACTAACATGGGTTTTTGTGCTTGACTAGCTTTAATGAAGTGTCGTACATGTATTCTTCCGCTGCACAGTTTTGAATTTTTTTTTTTTTTTTTCGGACATGTAGGCTTTTGTTTTTAATTTGAGTGAATTCAAGAAAGATTTATTTTCAAATTGCCGGCTTTGTTTGATTCTCTGATTCGCTTTAAATTTCAGGTTCTTGAAGGATTCTGCTGACTGTTTTGTTAAGAAAAAGGAAAGAGAGATCAAAAAGAACAAATTTTGAGTTTTTGGGCGGCCATAACTGATGATGGGCTGTTTCGATTGGAAGATTCGTTCTTGTGTTTTTGTGCTTTTGGTGATCTTTGCAGAGCCATATGTTTCTGGTTTCACTGACCCTCGTGATGGTAAAGCATGAAAAACCTTTCTTTATACTCTTTATTTCAGACATTCAATGTGTGTTCTAAATGGTGTATTATGTGATAAAAGGTAATATATATAACATTAATCCTTTTTTGTTTCTTTGGTTTTCTGTTAGTTTTTGCAATAAACAGTTTATATGCTTCTCTGGGCTTCCCTCCCCTTCCTAATTGGATTCCCTTTGGGGGTGACCCTTGCGGACAGAATTGGCAAGGAGTACTGTGTGTCAATTCCAACATAACCTCTATGTACGATACGTTCTTGCTGTTTCATTACTGGATGTGATGATTATCTGGCCTTTTGGATTGAATTTATGTGTTCTGTTATTGATAGCATTTTAAATGGCGCAAATTTGGGAGGTGAACTGAGTGAAGACTTGGGATCGTTTTCCTCGATTATACAAATGTAAGTGCATCTGTCAATTAAGTTCATCATGTTCAATTACTCCCTGAATGATGTTTTGTTCTAATTGGCAATTATTTTCTAATTGGAGCCTCATGAATACTTTTGTCTTCCTAAAAGCAGAGATCTAAGCAACAACCATATTGGGGGCAGCATACCATCCAACTTTCCTATCACTATGAGGAGCTTGTACGTTTTTTCGGCCTTGACTGGCTTCCACGAACTAGTTAGCTGATTTAATCAAACTTTATTGACTGTTTTTAGGAGGTTCATCACCTAACATTTTGATTTTGTAATGTCTGATAATGCCCCGTCCCTCCCTCAAAACCACAAACGCTAGTTTTCTCTCAGGTAATCAGCTCAGTGGAAGCATCCCATATAATCTATCCTCCCTAGACCAACTTACTGATTTGTAAGTTCTGTTTAGTATCATTATCTTATGCCTGCTCTTTTTTGCTGTCATTGATGTGTACAATGAAGACCATTTGTGCATGTTTGGTACAAATTACCGTATAACTGGAAATTATAATAAATCAGATTTTAGCTTATTTTTCTTGTTTAATAATGTCCAATACTATCTAATTCTCTGTACCAAGCAATGCCATGATTGTCTACTGATTTTTAAACCATTATCCTTCTCAGGTCTCTGAACAACAATAATTTAACTGGAGCAATTCCAGATGCCTTTCAACAGCTTAAGGGTTTGATCAACGTGTAAGCATTCTATTAAGATTCTGCGGTATCTCCCATAAATTTGATTGAAGAATATTTGTTTACTTAAATGAAAATGACAATGCAGGGATTTGTCAGGAAACAGTTTGTCTGGTCAGCTGCCTCCTTCAATGGGAATTTTGTCATCTCTTACTACGCTGTAAGAAATTGCATGTGCTGCATAATATGTGAGACAAATTACTAAATGTTCCCATGATGAACTTTTGCAACTAATGAACCATTGAGTTAGATTGGGGTTTTAGTAGAAAAAACCTCTTTTTGCGCGAGCTTATTTGTATAATGTTAATCTATTTTGAAAGGCTGATATGGATGAAAATTGAACCATTTGCATTTCTTATTACCACCATATTTTCTTGCTATTAATGTCGATTATTTTGGCTCGGGAAAGTTTTATGGCAATTGATAGTTTACATTGTTGTTTACTTAGAAAGAATGGTACTCGAAATTGAATGCATATGGTAAAACTGGACCATAAACTGATAAACTCATGATATTCTGCTGAAGGTCTTCGCATCTCTTCAAATATAAGATATTTTCCTTTTTAATTTAATAATTTCTCTTGGTTGCAGGCATTTGCAGAACAATCGGCTTACTGGAACCCTGGATGTTCTTCAAGATCTTCCCCTCAGAGCTTTGTACTTATATTTATAAGTGAAATTTGATAGTTTGAAAATTTCCCTCTGCCTCAATTTATTGTTAGATAGTCTGACGCTTTCTTTGCTCTATAGGAACATAGAAAATAATCTGTTTTCTGGACCTATACCCGAGAAGTTGCTCAGTATTCCTGATTTCAGGTGAAACATTGAGTTAATTTCTTTTTCATTTAGCTATGCCTTTCCATATGGAACTTATGGCACGTATTCTCTGCCTTTTGAATTATGGTGTAGCCTTTGTAAAATTTTCAATTTGTGGTGCAGTCGAGGAGGTAATCCCTTTAACACTACGATAATACCTTCACCAGCATCATCTCCTTCATTTCCCCCTTCTATGGCACCTTCTCCTCATCTGGATCCTACAAAACGAGCAAATGGACCATCAGCATCCCACTTACCACAATTTGAAAGGGAAGGAAAGAAAAGTACAACAAAAAGTGTTCCGTGGATTTCTGTTGCTGGATTGTTGGCAATTGTATTACTAGCTTTGGGGCTATGTGTTCTCATGTTCAAATGTTGTAAAAGGAGGAAATTAAAAGAGAAAACCTCAAAAAAGTATGAAATGGGAGCACTTGGCATCCTCCATCAGACTAGCAGACGAGACCAGTATCTGCCAAAGCCTCGTTACCATGTAGAGAGAGGTCAATTCACGCTTTCTATACAATTATTGCTTGTGCTTGTTGCCATTATACGATTTTTTTGAGTTATTATTTCCTTACTTCAATGAATGATCTTTTGAGGCCCGTGAGCAGAACCAAAAGAAGGGGATTTACAGCATTCTTTTGGAGGTAGTAAAAGAAAGACTGCAGTGCAAAATCAGAAAAAAGATCACAGTATAGATATAACAAGTTTGGATTATACGCAGCAACCTCCACGTTCACATCCTCTTCCACTTCTCCCTGCTGAAAGAATTGATGCAGATCCAATTTTTTCTCCATTAACCTCAAGGGAACATGCTTCTAATCGTGTTGACTCTGTTAAGTTCTTTAGCATTGCATCTCTTCAACAGTATACGAAGAGCTTTTCTCCAGAAAATTTAATTGGGGAAGGCACGCTTGGAACAGTTTACAAAGCTGAGCTTCCTGGAGGAAAGGTAATCATCTTCTGATTTAACTGGCTTCCTGCTAATGGAGTGGAATTTATTTCTTTTTACTGCTGTCATTCTTGTTTTCTAGTTTTAATCAATTGGCATAAGATGATTATTTACTTTGACAAGATTATTCAATGACTTGATTGAGTAGCACTTTTACAATCTTGGGTTCATGTCATGCGATTTAGATTTTACTCTGTACTTGAATATTTTTAGTTGGTGAATTGAGATTTAGATATAACTACAGGTATTGCTAATGACGGTTGGATGAGATAAAACTGTATATCAGTCATTGTCATGGCCCAGCTTATCAATTTTTTGATAACAGGACTAGTGTGAAAATATTTGTGTACTACATTGTCATGGTATATTGCAAAAGTTGTTTCAACTCCCTGATATTGCTTTACACTCATCTCCAGGTCCTGGCTGTCAAAAAATTGAACACAATGGCTTCTAGGCATTTGAGTGATCGAAAATTCCTTGAGCTAGTGTCAAATATCTCTAAACTTCAACATGCAAATATACTGGAACTCGTAGGTTACTGTCTGGAGCATGGACAACTTCTGCTTGTGTATAACTATTGCAGAATTGGGACGCTCTACGAAGCACTACACTTGGATGTTGAGATCAATAAAAAGCTTTCATGGAATGCTCGGATGCATTTGGCACTTCAAGCTGCAAGAGCCCTGGAGTATGTTGATTGTTGAACTCAGCATATTGACCAAAATGAACATAGTTTGTGTGATAAGTAAGAGCATGTATGGCTAAGCTTCAAAAGTGTTCTCATATTTAATAAATAAATAAACTTTATATTAGTCAGATTTGGAAATAAGTTACTTTTTTTTCCTTTTTTTACAGAAATGTATGAGTTATACTTAAAAAAAAAAAAAAACTTCAAAATAAATAAAAAGTTAGTTTTTAAAAGGAGACAATAAGTTACTTCACCATTTTAAGCTTAGCTAAACATGCTCTCAGTTTTGAAGTTTTCTTGTACATTTTTGTGTGTTGGTCAAAGACTTGTACAATTCTCAACCCACTTTTGCTTGTTTTAGTCGCTTCCCCTCTTGGCTGTTCTACAAAACAAATGTTTTGATGTCCATTTCTTGAACTTCAAAGCTTTTGGAGACTGAGTCTTACTGTTTTCTGAAAGGTATTTGCATGAGACGTGTCAGCCACCTATTGTGCACCAGAACTTCAAGTCTGCTAATATTCTCATAGATGATGGGCTTACTGTGCGAGTTTCTGATTGTGGATTGGCTCTGCTGCTGCCATCTGATTCCATGAGTCAGGTAAAGTCTCGACTTAATATCTCTGAATTAGATTTTTTAATTCATTGATATCTATTCACACGTTTTTGGTTGGTTTAGTCTTACTTCATCTCATAGAATGTTACTCATTATTGTCCATAATAAAAGGGAAAACAAAGAACTCCTTGCTAAGCACCTTCCACATGGAGAGCTGTGAGAATAATTTTGGCTGGAAAGGGGATATCAGATGTTTGGTGCTGAATTTTATTAAAGATTTAATTTATTATATGCTACTAATGTTAATAGAAGCGAAAATGTTTTTAGCATTGTGGTATCCAGAGCTTCTTGGATTATGCACCTGCTATAAAATCCAAACATTTGCTCAATCTACTTGAACATTTATTGACATCAATGTATATACATTAGTTGCAAGGTCATGGTTATGGGGCCCCAGAACTTGAATTAGGAAGCTATACCTACCAGAGCGATGTCTACAGCTTTGGAATTGTGATGTTAGAACTTCTAACTGGGCGAAAATCTTATGACAGGTTAGAATATTTGTGAAAATATCACGTCTGATAAGTTGAAACTGCTTCTTCTCAGCTAAATTTTTGGAAAAATTAAAATTATTTGCTATCTCGATTATAGGTTAGAAGAAACTAACTAATACGCACAAACACAGGTTGCGCCCCCGTGGAGAGCAATATCTCGTCAGATGGGCAATTCCACGGCTTCATGATATTGACGCATTATCTAGAATGGTTGATCATTCTCTAAATGGCGCTTATCCTTCAAAGTCTTTATCTCGGCTTGCTGATATAATTTCTTTGTGTATTCAGGTAAGTTTCTCATTCTCACTTCTTGTTTTCAACTGCTTTTTACAAAATCAACCGATATGATTTGAGAAAGGAAACTGAGTGTGAGAGGGCCTTCTTTTCTTTGCAAGAGCAAGTATGATTGTTTGGCTTTGTGCTATATTTTGATAGGGAAAACTACGGTCGCTGTCTGTTCTTCAGGTGATTAGAATTCATTATTTCTTGGCAACACCGGAAATTTATGTAGTGAGTCCCAAACTACGGATACATTCCAAGACTGATAAAAAATCACTTGGTGAGTTTGGTTGAGAAAATAATTATCCCTCGGTTTGAAGTAAAGAAAAACTATCTTCTTCCCCATGGTCAGCTGCTCTCCCCCATCAACCCCCCTGCCCATGTCACCCTTCACCACCACCACACCTGTGGAGTGCCCCTCCCCCTCCTTACGTCCTGCAATTGCAAGCACAATTGTCATAAAAAATGCAGCATTCATTCTTGACCACAAAAGACGTGGATTCCACTTCAAACCAAGGAACTTGATGGAGGCACAACAGCATTCATAGCCACCACAGCTCTATTTGCTCAACAATGCAGAACCTCCATTATGTCTCTATACGAATTAGCTAATCGTATGCATTTAAAAAACACTTCAGTAATAGAAAAGAGAAGAAATAATTAAACTGGCCTAACTGACAATAATGCATCAATGTAGAAGTTCAGACGTTCAGTGTGTTTCGCTTAATTATTAAGAATGAAATCGAAAAGTTTTGTATAAAATATCCAAGACTTATTTAACATGTTGAGTGTGTTTAGCTGTAAAGTTGATTCATAAATGAGTTGCAGAATTTCTCAAAGAAGGAATAGCTTGTTCATTTATATGTCTTCCATTTGCTCGACAGCATGAGCCAGAATTCAGACCACCAATGTCTGAGATTGTCCAAAACCTCCTACACATGATACAGAGAGATTCCTGAGCAAGAGGGCATGAGCTGAAGTTGGAAAGGAGTCGCACTCCTTAAACGCATTGCCATGCTGATATGCATATTCAGATATTCTCCCATTTTTCTTGAGAACATAATATATGCTGAATGTCTGAGGGACAATGCATTTGTTTTCTCTAGTGTGCTAGTCGAATTATCGATTTATTTAATTCTTTTATGTTTTTGATGTGTAAAAATGTTATAGTTGTACGTGGAAATGTCGTTTTGCCTGTTTAAATTAACAAATTTTCTTGAGCTAATTACATGGTGTGCCCATTCATCTTTGTTTTGCCTGTTTAAATTAACAAATTTTCTTGAGCTAATTACATGGTGTGCCCATTCATCTTTGTTTAATACAAGGTCAGGACAAAAAACAGGTTGCGCTGCACATGAATCCCTCCCCTCGTATAAAAAACAACACTTGAGACAACCTTTCTTATTCCTCCCAACCTTTTGCTACGTAAAATATGCTCTATCATTTACTTTATTCCGCATAAAATACATTATATACATGGATAATGGAGTGTAAGAGGGAAACTTGGGCACGGAGTTTAAACAAAATGATTAATGTTTGTGTTTCNNNNTCAGGACAAAAAACAGGTTGCGCTGCACATGAATCCCTCCCCTCGTATAAAAAACAACACTTGAGACAACCTTTCTTATTCCTCCCAACCTTTTGCTACGTAAAATATGCTGTATCATTTACTTTATTCCGCATAAAATACATTATATACATGGATAATGGAGTGTAAGAGGGAAACTTGGGCACGGAGTTTAAACAAAATGATTAATGTTTGTGTTTCACGTGTTTTTCACTCACCAACAATTAAAGAAAAAGTATCAGACGATTGTGTAAGGAATAACCTCTTGAGACAAAGTCCCAAAAAGGGGTGTATTTACTAATGAAGAGTTACAATTGGAAAATAGACAAAACACCTCCAAGGGGCGCAAACATACGAGTACTGAAAATGATTTAAATTTAGACTAAGGAATGAAAATTACATATTCTCTTGTCGAGAGTTTTTGATTCGGGGTCCTTTCTTTCTATGACTTCGCTTCCTTTTATACTCCCTTGATGTTGCTGGATGATGGAACTACCCAGTCACGTTGTAACTTGTCCATTTTCTTCATAATGACCGACTTGTGGGGGAGGAGTTACTTTATAACCGTCGCCACTTCCTTTCCCTTTCAACCGTCTATCTCAAGGTCGTGGGGCATGTCGAATCCGTTTAAGAACTGCTTCCATAACTGCTGGACTAGTTGACCACGATGCTTCAGATATGTTCCATCCTGGGCGATTTCGAAGGTTTGGGCGATAACCAAATCGTTACTCTGGGCGACGGTATGGCTTTCCATTCGTTCAGCCTCTGCGCGTTCTGTCAGCTTGGGCGAT
>CAIGRF010024711.1:10257-25732 GCA_903798235.1 Fraxinus ornus
TATCAAACAAGATCCTAGAGCATGTTTGAACCCCATTTTTTTCTCATCTAAAAATATATTTTGGAATAGTGATTTGATGGATAATGTGATTAAAAAATATGAAATTTTTTTGAGTTTGCATACAATATTATTTTATTAAAAAATGTGCGATTGAAAATAAGAGAGAGAAAAATATATTTTGAAAAAATAATAAGAATCAAACAAGGATTGTGAAAATGAGTAACTTAACTAATTTCAAACAATAAGCAAATAAATTATTTGTTCCTATATGTGTCACATTAAATTTTTTATTCTCATTTTTCTACTCATTTTCAACCACACATTCTTTAATAAAATAATATTTTTCATCACATCAATAACTTTTCCTTTTTTTTCAACAACACATTTTCCATCAATCTACTATTCCAAAAAAACATTATTCCAAAATAATGTGGCTCAAACACACCCTAACTCTTTTAAGGGGGATTTTTTTTTTTGAATGAAAATTATATTTTTTTATTGATTTTTTCTTCAATGTATCAACTCCGTATAATTTTATTTTTTTCTTTCGTCTCCCCTGGTTCTGCCCTTGCTTTACTTCAATCACAATTAACTCTAGCCCGAATACATTATTAAGTTGATAGATGTAGAACTCTATTTCTAAATTATTTAAGTTGAGGATGCAAGAAAATTAGTAGAAGTAAAAATTCAAAAACGTAAAGTACTATGATTATAAAACTCACTGTCAAGATACATGAAATAATAATCAAACCGTTCTAGCATATATTTAGACCTTGTTTGATTTCCATTGTTTTCAAAATACATTTCTCTCTCTTTTCTTTTCAATCACACATTTTTCAACAAAATAATATTATACACAAATTCAAAATTTTTTCTTATCGTTTAACCTCACATTATCCATTGATCCAATATTTCAAAATACAGTCTTACAATAAAATTGGTCTCAAACAGAACCTAAATAACAAAGACAATACGCATCGATTTTATATATAGAGCATAATGATATCTCTGTAGATAATATAACCTTATATTATTTTTATCATGCGTTTAATTTATAGCGAATCATTTGAAAGCAATATATATCACAAACGCATCATAATAATGATCAAAAATAAAAATAAAAATAAAAAAAGAGAATAATAAACAATTAACTCAAAAAACAAGACTTTAGCAAAAACAAGCAACTTTCAAAATACAAGGTATCACCATTAACCCTAACAACAAAGTATAGAGTCAAACATGATTGAAAGTCAAGAATACAAAGCTTTAAATAAAGACACAACGAGAAATAACTAATGAAGAGAATAAGTCAAACTCCGCATAAAATAACTATGATTTGGGCCCACAAATCAACCAGAAATACAAGAATATTTTTCTTTTTCAAATCCATTTATAGTTAAAGTCATCATGACACTTGAGAAATAAAGAATTACTCGCACGTTGCTTTGTTGAAGATGCATGAAGCTAAAAAATTTAGGGATTGATTTGAACAATTCAGAAGCTTTAGGGATCAATCTTCATGAAACGAAAATAGTAGGGGACAATCTTCACCAAATATAAAGTTTTTGGAGTGATATGCAATAGTAAGAAAGTACAGGAGAAATGTGTACAATTTTTAAACCTCAGGGACCAATATACCCGTGTCTACGAGCCGAGCTGAGATACGAGCTGAAACTCGGAGCTTGGGCTCGGCTCAAACAAAAAAGGTTGGAACTTTTTTTGGCCCGAGTTGAGTCGAGCAAAAGCTTGGCCAAAAATTGAGGTTCAACCCGAGCTTTTGACTCGAGCCTTAACGGGTCAAGTCAACTCAATTTTTTTTCCTTCTCTTCTCGTTTGGAGAGAATTGCCTACATGTTGTAGGTAGTGACTTCCATTTTTATTTTTATTTTTTTTAAGGCTTGAGCCGCACGGGCTCACTTTAGCTCGGGCTCTAGCCTTTGCCCCAAAATGGGGCTCGGTGGTTCCGAGCCACGAGTGGCTCAAGCCGACGAGCCATGTTGTCATCCCTAAACCAATATTTACATTTCAGAAAATTAGGTTCAAATTTGCAAATTCCAAAAACTAGAGGAGCCAAAATGCAGAATTTAGATATGATAGGGACTGAAGTGTGAAATAATGAGAAGAACTATTTGGTAACATGTATGAAGTCTCGCCTCATTCATTTCAAGAGCCTTTTCAAGATGCACTAGAGGACATTGTGACTTACTTTTGGGGAGATCCAAAAATAATGAGCTGAGGCGTATATATCATCTCAATTAATCTGAGGTCCAAAATAGTGGGAACTAAGAGTATGAGTAAAGTAAAAGATCAAATTTAGAGAGATATAGACTGTATTTATATTGGTGATTTTACAATTAAGGGTGTGTTCGATAGAGATTAAAATCAGATTAAAATTGAAAAATTAACTTTTATTGTTGACTTTTATTAGACGAGTGGGACCCAATAACTGTTATATTTTCAATTTTAATTGAATTTTAAGACATATCGAACACGCCCTAAGTTAAAAAATACTCATATATGAGCTGTTAAGCATCTATACAACAAATGCACAACTATTAGCTTACGAGTTTAATAGTAGTGCACAACCTTTTTATTTTACTATATGTAGTGATTGTCCTACTATAAAGGCACTTAGGTTGTCATATTCAGTTTTTGATTTCAGAGGGAAGGGTAAAGATTATGTAGATGAGAATAATTGAGAAAATATCTTCAAATTTTCTTAAACTTGTTAAATTATAAAACCACATAATTATGAAGACCAAGATAAGTGAAGACCAAAAAGTGACTTAACTGAAATAACTTTTAGGATAATTGGAGCAAAACATTCCTACTTTTGAAGGTTTTGTGGAAAATGTCCATATCTTTCGTTTTTTTGGCGCAGAACGTTCATACCTTTCACATTCTTTGCTCTAAACGTCATTTTTACCAATTTTTAACATAAAATGACCATTATACCCTCCTATATAAATAAAACAAAAATAAAGAATAAATTACAATCTGCTCCTAAACTTTTTGAAAAATGCAAATCAGTCCAAAACTCAATTTTTACCTTTTTTTCTTCCTGAATGCCTCAAAATTCCGGCAGCCTCCGGCCACCCAAGCCGTCGGACATTGACACCGATCAACAACCCTCCAATTTCCCCTTCAATTACCACCCAACCACTCCCACTTTCATCACCTGTAGTGGTCGAAATTAATGCTAAAAGTTCACTGTTTTCACATCTAAAAATCGACAGAAATTAAGATCTAGGATTCCTTGATTGGGGGAATCCTAGTGGGGTTAGGGATCCTTCTAAACGAGGATCGATGAGGTCTTACGGGGTATTTTGAAAATGGTTAAGTTCATGACCCGAGCACCGCATATCCCGAGCACTAACAATATGATTCTGAGGCCGCTTCGAGGGGTCATTCCTCGAGATTTCCCGAGGAACTATAGCCTCGAGGACTAGAGACCACAAAATTGAGGAACGGCCATATGGAAGCCCTCGTGCTCGAGGTAAGTAAAAATGACATCATCACTAACTAAATTATTTAAGTTGAGGATGCAAGAAAATTAGAAGTAAAAATTCAAAAACGTAAAGTACTATGATTATAAAACTCACTGTCAAGATACATGAAATAATAATCAAACCGTTCTAGCATATATTTAGACCTTGTTTGATTTCCATTGTTTTCAAAATACATTTCTTTATCTTTTCTTTTCAATCACACATTTTTCAACAAAATAATATTACACACAAATTCAAATTTTTTTTCTCATCGTTTAACCTCACATTATCCATTGATCCAATATTTCAAAATACAGTCTTACAATAAAATTGGTCTCAAACAGAGCCTAAATAACAAAGACAATACGCATCGATTTTATATATAGAGCATAATGATATCTCTATAGATAATATAACCTTATATTATTTTTATCATGTGTTTAATTTATAGCGAATCATTTGAAAGCAATATATATCACAAACGCATTATAATAAATAATAATGATCAAAAATAAAAATAAAATAACAGAATAATAAACAATTAACTCAAAAAACAAGACTTTAGCAAAAACAAGCAACTTTCAAAATACAAGGTATTACCATTAACCCTAACAACAAAGTATAGAGTCAAACATGATTGAAAGTCAAGAATACAAAGCTTTAAATAAAGACACAACGAGAAATAACTAATGAAAAGGATAAGTCAATAACTATGATTTGGGCCCCTAAATCAACCAGAAATACAAGAATATTTCATTTATAGTTAAAGTCATCATGACACTTGAGAAATAAAGAATTACTCGCAAGTTGCTTTGTTGAAGATGCATGAAGCTAAAAAATTTAGGGATTGATTTGAACAATTCAGAGGCTTTAGGGATCAATCTTCATGAAACGAAAATAGTAGGGGACAATCTTCACCAAATATAAAGTTTTGGGAGTGATAATGTGATATGCAATAGTAAGAAAGTACAGGAGCAATGTGTACATGGACCAATATACTCGTGTCTACGAGCCGAGCTGAGACACGAGCCGAAACTCGAAGCTTGAGCTCGGCTCAAATAAAAAATGTTGGAACTTTTTTTGGCCCGAGTTGAGTCGAGCAAAAGCTTGGCCAAAAAATTGAGGTTCGACCCGAGCTTTTGGCTCGAGCCTTAACGGGTCAAGTCGGCTCAATTCTTTTTCCTTCTCTTCTTGTGTGGAGAGAATTGCCTACATGTTGCAGGCAATGACTTCCATTTTTATTTTTATTTTTTTAAGGCTTGAGCCACACGGGCTGGCTTTAGCTCGGGCTCAAGCCTTTGCCCCAAAATGGGGCTTGATGGTTCCGAGCCGCGAGTGGCTTGAGCCGATGAGCCATGTTGTCATCCCTAAACCAATATTTACATTTCAGAAAATTAGGTTCAAATTTGCAAATTCCATAAACTAGAGGAGCCAAAATGCAGAATTTAGATATAATAGGGACTGAAGTGTGAAATAATGAGAAGAACTATTTGGTAACATGTATATTCATTTCAAGAGTCTTTTCAAGATGCACTAGAGCACATTGTGACTTACTTTTGGGGAGATCCAAAAATAATGAGCTGAGGCGTATATATCATCTCAATTAATCAAGAGGTCCAAAATAGTGGGAACTAAGAGTATGAGTAAAGTAAAAGATCAAATTTAGAGAGATATAGACTGTATTGATATTGGTGATTTTACAATTAAGGGCGTGTTCGATAGAGATTAAAATCGGATTAAAATTAAAAAATTAGTCTTTATTGTTGACTTTTATTAAACGAAGACTCAATAATAATTATATTTTCAATTTTAATTGAATTTTAAGCCATACCGAACACGCCCTAGGTTAAAAAATACTCATATATGAGCTGTTAAGCATCTATACGACAAATGTACAGCTATTAGGTTACGAGTTTAATAGTAGTGCATAACCTTTTTATCTTACTATCTGTAGTGATTGTCCTACTATAAAGGCACTTAGGTTATCATATTCAGTTTTTGATTTCAGAGGGAAGGGTAAAGATTACGTAGATGCGGATAATTGAGAAAATATCTTCAAATTTTCTTAAACTTGTTAAATTATAAAACCACATAATTATGAAGAACAAGATAAGTGAAGACCAAAAAGTGACTTAACTGAAATAATTTTTAAGTTCGATGACTATCTATCCCAAAAAAATCTTTGGTGACTCAACTGACACATTTTTAAAATCTGGTGACCAAAAGTGTCTTTTTATCCAGATATTTTGCCTCTCCATTTGAATGGCGGGAAAGTAGAGAGAGCTATTAGAGAGAGACAGGGAGAGAGACATCACTCAATTTTTTTGAGAAAATGAAGGGCTCGAGCTCAGATAGAGATTTGCAGAGCTTACTTGAAGCCATCAAATCTTCTGAGGTAAGCATCGCAATAGCTCTAAATTAAATTAAATTTTATTTAAATTAGTTTTATTAATTTTTTTTGCTGCTATTTAAGCACAATGTTGCTTAATTTTAGGGTTTTGGAGGCGTTATTTTATATTTTTAATTTATTGTTTATAACATTTTTTATATTAATTTATCCTATAAGGAAAAAAGTGAAATTGAGATTCTGAAGTTTTGAATGTCATTGTTTCACATTGAATTTTCCATTGTCGAAAAGCGTAAAATGAGGATATTTATTCTATTTTTTTGTATTAAATCGATTATTATGCTTATCTAAGTAAAAGTAGGATCTGATAAAAAAATGCAGTGTATATATTTTATGTCGGCTTCTCAATTTTTATTTTTTGCACTTCTTTTCCTATTTAAATTCAGCATCGAGTTCTGTCGCATTTGAAAATTTGTACCTCTTGCAGGTTGTTGAAAATCGTGTGCAACTGCTTGTGGAATTGGAGGAGTTAGATTTAACTGAGAAATCTGAAATGAATTCTCTTATTGAATCTTTAATAGTATCCCAAATGATAAACTCATATTGATGCTCCACACTTTTGTCTAGGTTTATGAGTATATCTTATTATACATTTCGTTATTCGAATTTATTGCTATTTCTTGAGCTATGAAATATAATAATAAGAGCTGAGATTTGCTGGGATAAGTTGATTGAAAATATAAATTGTTAGATAATATTGAGATTTCAGAAGTTGAGTTCTTAGATGTAACGTGATACAAAGGGTTAAAGTAAATATTCATTATTTTCTAGTGAAGGCTGACATGTTTTGCATTCAACTGATTTTGTAGTTTGAATGTTCTGATTTCATAACCGCTTGATCTTATTGGTCATTTTAGAAAAATATAATGGTATTTTGGTGTTGAAATAATACTTTTCTTGTCTTATCAATATGAGCTAAACCAGGTAATGAAGATGAAAGTGGAACCAAAATTTCTTGCTATTGGTTGAGTTCTGAGATCGTTACTCCCAATATAATTTACTGAATATATTATGCTTGTGTTTGAGGCAAAATGAATATCTGGCATATCAGTAAGTTTAATTTTTCTTGATATTTGATATTACAGTTTTATGCGTATGCCTCATTTCTCCAATTATTTCTGATTGCTGCTTGTTATATGCCTTAACAATAACTAGATATTATGGGAAGACTTCACTTGCCTGGATATATCCCAGTGCAACCTGAACAAGACTATTCTGCATGTGGCTGCAAAATACTTAGATTCAGATATATCTGAATGCCTAGGACAATTTCTTGGTCTAGGAATGAAAGTAAGTTTGTTTTTGTTCTGTTTAATATCTAGACTACAATTATCAGATATATTTTTCTGCGCATGGTGTGTTTTTATTTCCTCAATAAGGATCTGTAGTTTTCATCCTGGCTTCTTTCTTAGGCAAACATATTGTGTAGAATGCATCTGAAGATATTTTGTTTTCAGGCAAACATATTTTGCTGCACATGGTGTGTTTTTGTTGCCTCAATGTGGATCTATACTTTCATCCTGGCTTTTTTTCTTAGGCAAACATTTGGTGTAGAAAGCATCTGAAGATGACACTGATGTCAACAGAGGATTCTCAAGAAGAGGAACACAGTAGCATTTTCTATCAGGTAAACAAGTCTGATATTATAAACGGCTGGGATGACAAAATTTTGGACTGTAATTGTATTTATAGATCCACCTCTCATTCAATATATTGTTATCTTGACTGGCTATTTAGGTAAACTTTCTTGCATAAAAAGACCAAGGAAGGCAAACTATGCACCTTATGATTTGCTATAAAGCAAACAATTCCCATGGGAATGCATAAAGGCTGTGTCTGTTATATTGTTTAGAATCTTGACCTAACGGGGACTTTCTATAGAAATTTTCTTTGGATGGTTCCATCAACGTTATCATTTTTTTTTTTCTTTAGAATTATTCTGAAAATCGTGTATGTAAATCAAATTGAGGTTATTCAGATTATACCATTGCTACTTTGCAAGTCCGCATCACATTCTGATGTTCCAAAATTTGATGTTCCAAGATTTAGGTTCTTATGAAGAGCTCTTTGTGCTATGATATGAAATGTCATACGTGATTAAAAAGAGTGGTTTCTCCATTGTTACATGTAATTTTGACTAAGTTAGTTCGACATGCTTTATTTATATTCTCCAAAAGTTTTTCAGACCTGAACACATATGATTGCTTAAGTGTTGATTCGATAGGGATTACGAGCTTCTAATTCATTTTGTTATTTGTTTGCAGTTGAAGAATTTCTAGTGTTGCCCCCTTCTCTTCATGTTTCTCTGTTCCATATCCACGAAAGATGGAATGGGTTTGTCCTTTGTTTGAGACATGTCTATCTTCCTCCTTTTTTTCATTTGCCTTCCAACTTTCCTTGTAACAAACAAGAAATTGAGGTCCATCTTAAGATGAAAGAACAACTATGGACAAGTCATATGATTATTTTTGGTTCTTTTTCCAATTGATTGGGGGCTTTCATTGTAACCGCTTTTAGCAATATCTGTTTCAGATTATGTTTTTACTCTTTATTCTTGCTTCCTGAAGTATCTTTTCACCTGCTTGAAATCTATTCAAATGTAATTGCATCAAGTGTTCTTTGACATCTTTTAACATCACTTCAGTTGCTTTTGGATTTGCTGAGCTACTCTTCTGCTAGCTATTCAGCTTTTGCAAGATATCCTGTATTGGGTAACAAAGAGGTGATGTTAAGCCTTGGGAATTTCATTTCAGAACAGTTAAATCTGACAAAAGATTCAGTATCAGAAATAAAGGTAATGAATGCATGCTTTGATTCTATCTTTGTCATAATTCCCTAATCTGAGTTCATAAGTTTCATGTTTCCTTTTGGAGATTTGTTTCAAAATTTGATTTATGTATACATTTATTCGTTATATGGTTTTTCGAGATAAGATGTATTATCTAAAGGCACAATTTCAGATCTTAATTTAATTATTTGTGTAGATAAACAACAAATGGTGTCTGTTGGCAACTTGCTCTTTTGTCAAGTATCAGGCATGCCTTAATCGAAGTAGTAATTCTATTGAGAAAATCAAATTAGGTACCCTTTGTTGCTACAGGGATAATCCTTTGTTCCATAGCCATGGGGCTATTTACAGGTAGCCAATTAAGAATTCTCAGATGTGATAGCGGTGTATCTTTGATGTTGTCATTGATTATCCCGAGAGTCCACAACTGCTGCGAGCAAACCTATTACCGACAAGGAAGGCATTTTTGTTATCTACTCGTACTTGTACTTGTTCTGCTATAGTAAATATGATAGAGATACGGAAGTTTGTTGTTACGTCAATGATTGTTTTCTTGATAGACCAAATGATTAGTAAAAATGATTTTTATTACTATTTTGTGTTGACTTGTTTTGCTGGCTTGATGAGTGCAACTTGATACACTTTTCAGTGTTAATGATTTATTTATTTATTTTTTTGAAAAAAGAGCTTCCCCTATTTCTCGTTGATGTTGTGCTCTCTTAATTGCCATCCAGAAGATTCACACTTTAGTTCCAGAGTTATTGAAAGCAGTACAAGTGGCGCTCGATGCTGTGACTCGACTATGCAGGGTATATTCGGATGGTATAAATTGGGATATCTACCTTTCGAAAGCTAAAGAAGTTGAAAACATTACAGAGAGCAAGGAGGCTGAAAATGCAGATCCTGTTATCAATGTGATCAAATGTACAGTAGAAAAGTTGTGTGAATTGGGTGTCCTTGCAGCTGACAACGGTGGCAGTCTTGTGAGTCTATTAAATATGTCGTGGAAAGGTGTAGTTACATTGCTTCAGCTCGGGAAGGGCGCTTTGGCAGTAAAGGTGAACATAGCAGGTGTTATTTTGACCCTAATTTCACTGGCCAACGAATCTTTAAGATGTGCAGCTGGGACTTGGTCAGCTACACTCAAGGAAAAGGTCTCTGTATCTGAAGCTAAAAGGATTTACCTTCCTGTGAAATTTTATCTTATTAATGCTGTAAGAATTATTTCTCAATACCAATGTGAAGCACTTTCTCTATACAAAAATATAACACATTGTGTCATTATGATATTGACCTTTAGAATCTCGCTGAGTAAGGTAGAATCTTTGAAATCTGCAAGTGAAGTGTTGGCAGAGATTCTGGAGCCAACATCCCTACATTTACTCAATGGTCTACTAAATTCAGGTCAGGTGAAAGAAGAGCAAAAGTTCCAGATATTGGACTGGTTGTTCAGTAATGACAGTGAATTGGGATCTGTTGATAAAGTTACAAATAATTACAACGGAAACAATTCATTACATGCAATATTTTCTGTAAATTCCAATGCTATGAACCGAGCAAAAGTATTGGACCTTGGTTGTGTTGCTTTATTTCTTCATCTTTTGAAAAGTGCTCCTGATCTAGAAGATGATGTCAGATTTGGACTCGCCAGAAAGCTAGGATGGCTTTTGGATATACTCATAGATGAAGATGTATATTCTTCAATTCTTTTCTTGCAAACTCCTACTGTAAATAGTTCTGGCCAAAACCAGGAACTTGGTTACCAGCCTATGTTCTGTTCTGTACTTCATGCGTTGAAGACATTCATGATAGTAACCTCTTCAAGTCCTGTTTGGGGTGAAATGGAGTCATTCCTTCTTGAAAATCTCTTCCATCCTCACTTTCTCTGTAGGGAAATTATTACTGAACTTTGGTGTTTCATGTTGCGCCATGCTGAGCCAGACATGATGAATGACATTATTGATAAATTTTTCTCACTATTGAGGCATACAGCTGCTCCAGAATCAGTATTATTTCCTAGTAGTCACCTGCGAAAAATTGCAAGATTGATCTCCATATTTCTTAATTATGGGACAGAATTGATGGTTGATCGAGTTTACACTTCTGTTGTTGGCAACGACAGATCTCAGTGTTCATCAAGTGTGTATACAGCACTAATCATGGAAGGTTTCCCTTTAAATCTTCTTCCAGAAAAGACAAGAAGTACTGCAAAACAAAGAATTATAACTGAATTTTTTGACTTTATAGAGAGCATGGAAGAGAAGTCATCTGAACCTTGTGTTTCTGGCATTTATGGTGCTCCAGTTTTTGCTCTCTCTGCTGCTTTGCAGTCTCAGTAAGTATTTGATACTATAGTACTTCTAGATTAAATCTATTGGATCTTGCTGTCATGAATTAATTGAGTATGCGCCAATTTTTATGCACAAAACATTCATTATTACATCTTGCATCCTTTCATGATTCTTCAAATACGTTCTTTTATACATTTATGTTTTACTCCTTTTAGTTTTATTTTAAGTATTTATTGATTCTTTTTCATACATGTATAGCCAGGTCAGCCTATCTGATACTGACGTGAAAACTCTGAAGTACCTAGTTCCTATCATTCACAAGTACAAAAACTCTACAGACGACCAAATTAAAGATCATTACTGCAAGCTTCTAGGTGAATTGTTAGGCATTTTTTCTCACATGAAACATTTATACTCATCTGATGATATGGAAGGAATTATTTTAGAGCTTCAGAAGCTCTTTATCTCGAGGCCAGAAGAATCAGATGGTCAACTATTTTGGGGCAAACCTAACCTAGCGCTTTTCGTGGGCGGTCTTGGTCATATGGAGCTGGCAGATAGTGATAATTGTACTCGGAGTTCAGCTGCTTGGGAGTTGTATCACATGTTACTAAGGGAGCAGCACTGGGCATTTGTTCACCTGGCGATCTCAGCATTTGGATATTTTGCTGCTCATACTTCTTGTAATCAGCTTTGGAGATTTGTGCCACAAGATGCTGCTCTGTCTTTTGACTTGGAATCTGGAAATGAAGCTGATGAAGAAAGATTTATGTCTGAGTTAAAAGCATTTCTTGAGAAAGAAATTGTGAAACCAAGATTCCATCAGTTAGAGATGCTTGTTAAAGAAGGTCAAATGTTAAAAGAACTTATTCAAATCAGTGCAAAGATCAATCCAGAGTCTATAGCATGTGATATGATGGAGATTGACGATGAGAAACATTTCAGTAGGAAAAGAAAATTTCCTGATGGAATCAGCAAGGGAGTAGAATTACTGCAGAGTGGCTTGAAGGTTATGGGTGATGTTCTTTCCCAGTGGCAACATAATCAAGTCGACTCTACTGAAGTACATAAAACATTTTTGACTCATTTTTCTAGGCTTGAAGATGCGATTGCAGACTTAGTTAGCCTGGCTAATAGTGGCTAGGTGGGCTGTACAATGTATGCTGAAATTGGTCAATGACGTCTTAGCAGCAGCTGACTAAGTCAAAAGTTTGTGGTTCCAGAAGACAATGTGCTCTAGGAAGGTATGAGCTTTAACTCTCATTCTTCCATTTCCTGATACATCTTGTTTCATCGGATAATGATAATTACTGGTTTTTCAAAAATGTGAACTGGTCATACTTGTATTTCAATTAAATTGTTCAATGATGAAAAGCTTTGTTGAATCAAACCTATGGGTCTGTCATGGCTAGACTTTCAGGCAAGCGTAAGAATCGAAGAACATAAGATAGACAAATCATTGGTTCTTTCGGCTGGCGATTTAGATCAAAATTGGAGGAAAAACTCTTAATCAATTCAAAACCAAAATAAAACGTGCTCTTGGAGCTGAAACTTGAGAGGCTGGTTACCAAAACTAATAAAACATTTCACCAATAGTCCCTAAAGTATTACAACTATAACATAAGCCCTAGTTAAATCATGAATGAATAACATAATTAACTAAATAAAATTCTAAAAATTGAATCAAGCTTGAACCTATGCATTAGACTGCATCACTATCAAACCTCTCGACTCCTAAACTAAGGCCAGTTTCATCATATGGAGTCATATCAATGACTTATTCTACAATGAACCCACAAAGCTTACTAGCACAACTCTTGAGTGCCTCCCTCTGTTGCAATTGGTACTAGGATATTTGCTTGTTCAAAATGACCATGTTTGTTTTGGATCCAACTGCTATTTCATTGAGTGCCCACGACTAGCCAACTTGTTTGAAATTCATTTCATTAACTTGGGGTTCACTATATCCAGTGGCAAGCTTGCACTTGTACTCTCAAGCACTGAGGGTCATTGATGTGCCCTACCATGCAATTTTCATGCTCCACACTCGCTAGTGGTCCTTTCAGCTGTTATCTGGCATTGCCCTACAATGGCATGCTTGTGACAAGGTTACTATAGCCTATTCGAAAAAATTAGTTCATTAAAATACTTAAGAGTTGCCTTGATATTTCATTCAGTTTAGTGTTACTCCTTTAATTTACTTTTTTACTAGAATTTTGAATTATAGATAGGAGTAAGGTATTTCAAATGTGATACTATTAAATCGATTATTTGGTATATAGGATATATATTGAAATTCCCCTCCAATTACTTTCCTGTTTATTTCTCCCAATCTACGTTAGGGACACTTCTTCAAGAAGCATAAATACTGCCACTAGGTGCCCTACAACCCTTAGATTGTTACTCGCTTAGTGCTTGAAGGTGACCCCAAAGCTGCACTGAGACAGGGGAGGTAGGCCAAAGCTCGGCAAGCATCCCTCTTCCCCTCCCAAAACAACAAATAATTTTTAGCAAGTGATAGGAGTNAGGCCAAAGCTCGGCAAGCATCCCCCTTCCCCTCCCAAAACAACAAATAATTTTTAGCAAGTGATAGGAGTAGATCACTCTGTCAAGGAATAATAATGCCCATATCTCCTCTTCTAAAGTTCGAACTACACACAGTATTATTTGTAGGTAAGCTCAAAGCACAGCATCAACTTAACAAAAATTTAGCCCGAGCAGATTCCCAACCAATAATGTTGTATGCAAATTATTCTAACTCAATTGCTGCATGATGCTGCGGGTTCAGACGACAATCTGAGATATCAATTTTTATGGAGATGTATAGATATATGCACGAATTCTTTTTATCATTTCTTATCTATTTACATCGCCATCTTTCAATCACGATGGAATCAGCTCTGGTTTTGTTTCATACCTGTATTAATTTCATCCGTGTGATGATGTTTGTTGTCTTTGAGTTTTCACTTCCCCCTCTTTGTGACATTTCATTATTTATCCAAATTATTTTTTGAAACTTCTAAAACCACGCATTGTGCTCTTTTATTGTGAGTGGACATAACAATTATACTTTTCTTTTGTTTTTCTTATTTTTGAAGCAGCATGAAGGCCATTTCCTTGCTGAACATTGTGAAAAGTTGCTAATTACACGTTATTTCTCGTCAGCAACGACAATTTACAACCGAGAAAAAAAGTGACGTTGAAGATGTTTTTGTATATTTGCTTATATGTAGATAGAAAAAAATGCCTACACTTGATATTTGCTACTTGCATAGTAGAAATTGTAACTTGTTCTGAACCCAATACGATTTTATGCTCCTATGAAAGAACTGAAGTGAGTGTGTTTGGAAAAACCAAGTAATGGTAAATACTTTTATTATGCTAGGTTATTGAGATGTAAAACCAGCCCAAATTTCATTATTACCAAGGATAAACTAAGTTGTACTTGCCGTTATACAACAAATACAACCCATCTGATCTTACACTCCAGTTGCACCCTGAAACATTAACTCCACAACGTTTGAAATCTCTAAAGAAATCAAACACATTAAAATGCCCTTTCTTACTTCCTGTACTCATGTCACACTCGGCACGACCACTTCTTCTATCAAGATTCAAATTGTCTACGAAATCCCAAGTGCTTTTTGGTTGTAGAGTCCGCGTGCCGATCTCTGTGATGATTCCCAAGCCAACAACCCGGCAATGGGCAGTTAACGGTGCCATCATCTGATTGTCTATTTTTATATTGATCGGAAGTATAAGGTCACTTGGTGTGACTGAATAAGCAGAAGGTGGGAGTATGATCAATAACAAGAAAAATATGGGAAAACAAAGGTTGAGGAAAGCCATTTTTTTATGTGTTCGTTTGGTATGAAAACCCTTTGAATAGAACAATGGATTGGTGCATGATTTTATAGTTAAATTTAATTCTAGTATTTTAATTTTTATTGCTGTAATCTAAAAGGCAATTGCATAATCTAAGAAATAGTTATATGAATCAGATCTTAGAGAAATACTTTACCTAATAAAATGGATTGCCTAAAGTGATAATCTTCTCAATAGCGGAAATGTACTGACAAAATATAATATTTCTTCCTTTTGGACATTTATAAGCGTTGAAAATTTTGTTACACAATATTAAATACCATTGAATAAGGTATTCTTATAAGACTTTGACGGGTGAATCTGAGAATCAATAAACTTTAATTGGTCTAAATTGGGCCATTTTATAACCATTTTCTTTATTTACAGATCAAAAATTATATTCCTTAAATTACTGGAATATTGTAGTCTAAGAGTCCGTTTGATTTGGCGAAATTTTTCATGGAAGTACTTCCACTTTTTGACTATTTGATAGGTTAAATTTTCCACGGAAAATGTTTTCCACCATTTTTTTTTTAAGCAATGGCAACCAATTCTATCAACCATTGTAAAAAGAATTTTCATTTTTGTTGACAATTTCTATGGAAAACAAAGTCAAACGAATATGGTAATTTTTTTC
>CAIGRF010024722.1:20448-36219 GCA_903798235.1 Fraxinus ornus
AAAAACGTGAAATTGTGGGATAAAATGGGGAGAAAAAATGATTCACAAATGAATCTTTATAATTTGTCCATTTGTCCAGGATGAACAGTAAACGAAGGATGAACAGTAGAAAATCGGTTTGAATCTGGATTAATGTGAATTGGACGACACGAGATGAACAGTGAGAAACGAATCCTCTCTTTTTTATAGTAAGTAGGATATTGTGCTATTATGACTCGAAGCATCACCTCATATTGTACTATTGCTGAATAAAATCAATTATTTATATAGTCAAATTTCTAAACTCTTTCGATTGAACCATCTCGTCTGAAAGTTAAGTTCATGTTTGATGGTCATTGTTTGGCAAAACCAATGTTTTGAATAGTGATTTTTAGAAAAATATGTGGTTAAAAGGTAGGGAAAATTTTGAATTTATGTGCAGAATATTTTATTTTTTGAATGTGTGGTTGAAAATAAGTACGTAAAAAAAAATAGAATTCGAAAAGTATGGTTGTCAAACAGGGGAGCTAAAGTTGTTACCTCTGATAACTATAACATGTTTAACTTTATGATCCTAAATATTATTTTCTAATTTATGGTGTCTAAAAAATTTTGGAGTTATATTTTTTTGAAAGAATCTTGGCATTTAATGCAACCAAATTTGGAGGCTAGACTATCCACCAATCATCAATGTACCAGTTAATCTTGCATACTTGCAGAAATATATATATATATATATATATTGACAACGACACAGTGACACACCACATATACCTAGCAGAAACACCATGGCTGGTTGTGAGGTTGAGGAACCACTCCTTTCCACCATATGTGATCAAGATGAACTAAAAAATGAAGAAAATTCTCAAACATCAATTTCTGGTGATGTTAATGGAGTTAAGGATATTGTTAGAGAATTCTACACTGAATCAAAGAAGCAATGGTCTCTTTCTGGTCCGATCATTTTCACCTCCTTCAGCCAGTACTGCATCATGGCCACCACTATGGTGGTTGTTGGCCATATCGGAACCATTCAACTGGCTGCAGTTTCTGTGGAGAATACTGTTATTGCTGATTTTTCTTATAGTGTATTGGTACGTTTTTTTCATTTTTCTTTCATTATTGTATTTATCATTACTGACAGCTCGTCATGTGTTAGGCATGACAATGGATTGAGCCAAGCTCAGCTCATTTGAGCACAACCCAAGCCCTGCCCAAAAGTGCCGCTCGGTTCGGCTCAACCCACGAGTTGCTCGTATTATTGTTACTATTTTTTGATGACGAGGGTGGTGATTGATTTATGTACCTGATTTTCACGCAGTTGGGCATGTCAAGTGCGCTAGAGACGTTTTGTGGGCAAGCATTTGGAGCAAATCAATTAGATGTACTTGGAATACAGATGCAAAGATCATTGCTGATACTCAACATCATGGCACTTGCAATGCTCTCTCTCTTCATATTTGCCACTCCAATCTTGAAACTTTTAGGGAAAACAGCCTCTATTTCAACATATGCAGGGAAATTCTCACTCTGGATGATTCCCCAGCAATTCGCCTATGCCATGAAGATTCCGACAACAAAATTTTTACAGGCACAAAGCAGGGTCATGGCAATATCTGTCATTGCAGCAGCAGCGCTTGGTTTACATGTTTTCTTAACCTGGTTTTTTTATGCTGAAACTCGGTTGGGGCCTGGCAGGCGCGGCCATGACAATAGATGTGGCGTGGTGGTTCATCGCAATTGCTCAACTCTTGTACATCATTGCCGGAAACTGTGGCAAAGCTTGGTCTGGATTTTCGTGGAAAACCTTTGAAAAATTGTGGGTATTTTTAAAGATATCTATTGCCTCAGCTATGATGACCAGGTAAGCAATAATGTTTTAGCATTTGCAGACTAAGGCTTATTCACAATGAAGTTAGGGCCCTATTTAACATGATTTTTGTTTTTGCTTCCTATATAAAAGTTTTTAGAGAATGCTATCTTAATTTTTATTCAAAAACTAATTTTTAAAAGCATTTCTGGAATAGTAAGTGTTTTTAAAGGAAACCTCATTAGATCAACTTCCTTTAAAAGTTCTTCTAACTACTAGAAACACTTTCATAAAATTCGTCAAACAGATCCAAAAGTAGCTTTTGGGTCTCAAAAATTCCATTTGACTTTTCAAAAGTCATGTCAAACGGGTCCTTAGAGTCGATCACATAAATCATTTTTGCCATTCTAGGTAAAATTAGAGTAAGTTACATGAAGTCCTTCCAAGAGTTCATTGCTACTGAGATATCTAGCCCTTGTTTCGTAGCGATTTTGATATAGATTTTAATTTAAGTCAAAGTTAACAATCAATTTTAACCACATATTTTATAGGATCCCCAACTTTTCAATCACATATTTCATTAACTTTTATCAAACTCAACTAAAAATCTAATTTTAATCCCCACCAAATAGGGCCTATATCATTTTCAACAGTGACGAAGCCAGACATTTTTTATTGTGAGGTCAAAAATTAAAATGCAATTTAAAAAAAAAAACATAACTTCAAAGAAAATAAGTCGATAAACTATTACAATTGTAGTCTACGTGTTTACATCCTTTGAAAATGTTGTATAATTGCATCATTATCAATATTGTGAAATATATCGTTCAAATAAAATTATTAAACAATTAAATCGAGCAAATTTCACTTCATCTATGAATGTCACCAATAGTTTTCCATAAATTGAACAAAAGTAATAAATAAAATAAGGATTACTACTTAACTTCGTTAACCATTGGAAAAATTTCAAAACCTATTGCTTCAAACATTCTGCCAAAATAAAATTATAACGTCAAAATCTCATACCTTCAATCATGAATAATAATATTGAAAAGTAAAATGAGAGAAAATCAAATATAAAAATGTTTGAGCCATATTATTTTGGAAGAATGTATTCTCGAATAGTAGATTGATTGAGAATGTGTGGTTGAAAAAGAAGGAACAGTTATTGATGTGATGAAAAATATTATTTTATTGAAGAATGTGTAGTTGAAAATGAGTAGAAGAATGTGAATAAAAATTTTAATGTGTACCAAATAGGGGCTAAAACTGTAAAATTGCATACCTAATTGAAGAATAGAGTAAATATTGGATATTGGAGAAGAGTATTTATTTGGATTGAAGAATAGAGATTGAAATTCGAGATTGGAGGAGGGTTTATTTAAGTTGTGTATTCTAAACATGAGGGAAGAAAAGAGAATTATAGTGAGGTAAAGGCAGAAGAGCTAGGGCAAAACTACTGAGTTTTTCATAAAGAAAATGTCAAAAAAAAAAAAAAAAAATTGTGAGATCACTTGAACATACATGACCTCATGTGGGTTCGCCCATGCTTAGCAACTACATGTCATATTAGTTTGTTTCTATATCCTTCACTCTTTCAAAATTTGGCCATTCTTGCGAAGATCTCTTAAGGCTGATGCAAAACATTTTTCTACCACTAAAATTGTTATTCACTTAATTTATCTTCAATCGACCCCACATCCACTTGTTAGAGTATATTTTTGTTTCTCATATTTATTCATTATAGTGTGATCACAAGTGCATCCTAACAGTTAACCAAATAACTACTCAGGAAGAGTCATAACAATCCCAGTTTGAATAAGTGATAAGTTTGTTTGTAACAACTTAATGTCATCAGGAATATCTTTGTAATCTTTTCTGTTTCACATTTGTAATCTTTTATGTTTGTAAAACTGCTATATATACCTAATGAAAATCATCTATCGGGTATCCAATTGGAACCAATTCATTCATAATTTTGACTTGATATCAGAGCCAAAATTTGGCTAACCCCACTCTTTGATCCTAATGGCTTCAAAAGATTCCGCTGCAGTATTCTCATTTCCCAACATTACTTCATTCGTATCTGTCAAATTGGATGGACCCAATTACCTCAATTGGACCACTCAATTCATCCCTATCCTTCGAAGTCATGATCTGTTAAGCATTGTGACTGGCTCTGAGCCATGCCCAGTGCAATTTGTCACTGATGATGAAGGCAGACCTACCTCTGTTGTTACCATTGATTACTTGGTATGGCAAAAAAAAGGATCAGTTCATACTAGCATGGATCAATGCCACTCTCACAGAGAAAGTCTTGTCCACTAGTTATGGACAAACTTCCTTTGACAGGTCTGGAATACCCTATCAAACAAGTTTGCCCCTCATTCTAGATCAAGAATATCACACCTCAAAAGACAGCTCCAAACCTTGAACCAGTCCAATAAAACTTGCACTAATTATCTTCTTACTGCTAAAAATTGGTCTGACCAACTTGCAGCAGTTGGAAAACCTGTTGATGAAGAATACCTGATTTCCTATGTTGTGGGAGGTCTCAACTCTGCCTATCATCCCTTCATAACATCACTAAGCTTTGCTACCCAAGATTCCTCATATCTTTTGATGACTTCCAAACTGAATTGCTTAATTATGAGCAACTCCTTGACCTCTAGCAAAAATATGTCCCATCAGACACCAATCACATTACTTTCTTCACTCAAAAGTCCAAACAGCATCATAACAACAGAAAGTCTAAGCCTTATTCATCCAACAAACCTTGTGGACCTAGCAGAACCATTTTTTCCTCACCTGCACAAACGACAGGTAAGCCTGCTCCCAATAACTCTCTATTTTCTAATTCTAAACAACCTTGTCAGATTTGTGGGAAGAATAACCACCAAGCACTCAATTGTTATCATCGAATGGATTTCTCATATCAAGGGAGACACCCCCCTGCACAGCTTGCTGTCATGGCTGCATATACACATGCTCTATAGGAGAATGACCAACCTTGGTTCTTGGATAGTGGTGCTAACAACCATGTCACTTCTGCCTTAGAGAATTGACTATTCAGCAGCAACCATATCAAGGACCTGCCGAAGTTACTGTTGGCAATAGTGGAGGTTTGCAAATTCAAAACATTGGTTCATCTTTTCTCAAAACCAAACAGAGTTCTTTATTGTTTCCCAATATATTACACTGTCCTAATGCCTCCTCTAATCTCCTGTCCATTCAAAAATTATGTCAAGATAACCATTGCTATTTTGTTCTCACAGCTTCATCTTTTGTTGTGAAGGATATGCAGACCAACAAAGTGCTATTCCAAGGTCCGAGTGAAGCAAGCCTTTATCCCGTTCCCTTTCAGCAACTTCAATTTAATAAGATGAAGACTGCCTCATCATTCACTGCTTTGTTAGGAGTTACAGCCCATGTTCAAATTTGGCATTTGAGATTAGGACATCCATCAGAAGCCATCCTTCAGAAGCTCACCCATGACTCATTAATTTCTATTTCTGGCATTCACAAACTCAAGCATGTTTGTGAATTTTGTCAAATGGCAAAAAGCCATAAATTTTCCTTTCCCAATTCTACCCATCAGTTCACTCACCCTTTAGAACTTATCCATTCTGATGTATGGACCTCTCTTGTAATGTCAACCAGTGGTTGTAAATATTATGTTATTTTTATTGATGGTTTCTCTCGATTCTCATGGTTGTTTCCTCTCAAACAGAAGTGTGATGTTGCTTTGTCCTTTATTAAATTCAAATGATTGGTTGAGAATATCTTATCCTTTAAAATAAAACAATTATAAACCGATAATGGAGGAGAATACCTCTCCAATTCCTTTAAATCTTTTTTGGACAATAATGGCATTTTGCATAGATTAACTTGCCCATACACATCTGAGCAGAATGGCATATCCGAGAGGAAACATAGACACCTCATCGAAACAGCTCTAAGTCTCCTAGTTCAATCTCACCTACCCTCTCAACATTGGGTTGATGCTTTCCTCACTGCAACATATATTGTAAATCGAATGCCAACTCTTGTCCTTGGTAATCAGTCTCCTTATTATTGCCTATTCAAAACTCAGCCAGACTACTCCCTTCTGACAACATTTGGGTGTGCCTGCTATCCACTATTAAGACCTTATTCTTCCCGTAAGCTAGCATACCGAAGCACAAAGTGCATTTTTCTTGGATATGCTACAAACCAAAAGGGTTATAGGTGCTTTGACATCACAACTGGCAGGATTTACATCTCTCGCCATGTTGTGTTTGATGAAAACACTTTCCCTGCTGCCTCCATGCACCAGAGTTCATCTTATCCTCCATCTACACAACCTTCCAGCTTTCCTACTATACTAGATATACCTACACCTGCTTCCACTCAACTCTTGGAGAACACTTTACTAGATTATGCTGCTCCTGCATCCACATGAATGCCTCATTACTCACTAGATTCTGTTAATTCTCTAGTTCATTCATATACTGATCTCACCTCTACAGATGTTAATACATCTGATTTGAATCCATCCTCTGATTTACCAACTACTGATTTACCCTTTTCTGCCCCACCTACAAACACTACCTTACCTGTTGTCACTACTTCCTCTAGGAACATAGTAACTCGATCCCAAACCAACTCTATTAAACCTAAACAGTTTCCTGACTACCAGTTATACTATTCCACCAATCATCCACTCAAAGCATTATCCACAATTCTTCATTCTGAGTCTCGAACCTACGTACAAGCCTCAAAGGACTCTAATTGGACAGCAGCCATGCAACTTGAATTTGATGCTTTCCTTGCCAACAAAACTTGGACCTTATGTCCTAGACCTCCTGATAAACATGTTATTCGAAATAAATGGGTTTTCAAACTCAAACAAAAGGCAGATGGCACTATTGAGAGGTACAAAGCAAGACTAGTTGCTAAAGGTTTTGAACAAGAACATGGAGTTGACTTTTATGAGACATTCAGTCCTGTCATTAAGCCTGCCACAATTAGATTAATTCTTACCTTGACAGTTTATCATCATTGGGTGATACAACAACTTGACATATCTAATGCCTTCCTGCATGGCTATCTTGAGAAAGAAGTATACATGGAACAACCCAAAGGTTTTGAAAATACTTATTTCCCCACTCATGTGTGTCGGCTACACAAGTCCCTTTATGGCTTAAAACAAGCTCCAAGGGCTTGGTTCGGGCGCCTCTCTCAGAGTTTACTTGATCTTGGATTCTCTGGCTCCAGTGTTGACACTATTTTTCTTACATCACTCAAATGTCACCATATTTATTCTCATCTATGTTGATGATATTTTGGTTGTCAGTAACTCCTCTAATGCAATGACAACACTTCTTGATCAACTTAGCCGGGACTTTGCAGTGAAGGACTTGGGACCCCTCTCATATTTTCTGGCATCCAGGTTCACTGCACATCAGATCAGCTTCATTTTCATCAAGGAAAATATATCCTTGACTTGTTTGAAGAAACTAAGATGATAGGTTCAAAACTAGTGTCAACACCATGCTTATCAGGAAGTAAAATGTCTAAACATGCTGGTGAGCCCCTCTTTGATCCTTCCATATATAGACACATAGTGGGAGCTTTACAGTATTGCACTTTAACTCGCCCAGACATTGCCTATAGTGTCAATCAACCGTGTCAATTTCTCCATTGTTCCACTTCCATTCATCTCATAGGGGCCAAAAGAGTCTTTAGATATCTCAAAGGCACCATTGAACATAGTCTTCACTACACTAAAGGATCTCTAGTGCTTCATGGGTTCTACGATTCAGATTGGGCTGGCTGCCCTGATAATCACAAATCTACAACTGGTTATTGCATCTTCTTAGGTCCATGTCTAATTTCTTGGATGGTAGAGAAACAACCAGTCATAGCACAATCAAGTACCAAAGCAGAGTACAGGTCAATGGCTCTAACTGTGACTGAATTATATTGGGTACGCATGTTATTCTAAGAGCTTGGTCTCCTACTTCACTCCCCTCCTTGTCTATGGGTTGATAACCTTGGTGCACTCTCCTTATCTTCCAATCTAGTGTTTCATGCTCGTACGAAATACATAGCATGAAACACATAGAAGTGGACTATCATTTTATTAGGGAGAAAGTTTTATACAGAGATATTCTTGCTCGATACATTTCTACTCATTCACAACCTTCGGACATGTTTACTAAATAGCTATCATCATCTAGATTTTGTTATCTTCGTGACAAGCTAATGGTTCAGCCTCTAACCATTAGCTTAAAGGGGCCAGTTAACCAGATAACTACTCAGGAAGAGTCATAACAATCCCAGTTTGAATAAGTGGTAAGTTTGTTTGTAACAACTCAATGTCATCAGGAATATCTTTGTTATCTTTTCTGTTTCACATTTGTAATCTTTTCTGTTTGTAAAACTGCTATATATACTTAATGAAAATTATCTATCGGGTATCCAATTGGAACCAATTCATTCATAATTTTGACTCTAACTGCTTCATTTTCGCTACTTTCCATCTTATGGACATCTCGTCCTTTATATTCATATCATATGTATCTCCTATAATACTTCTTATTATACACCCATTATGTTAGAAAATACAGATTGTGGGTCGCCCATATGGGTGACCCGATCCGCAATATATTAAAGTGGTTTGAATATTATTCAAACCCATAACTTTCCCTAAACCCCATCAACTTCCGTAATCTTCTATAACTCTCGTCGCTTGATTTTGCAATTAAGCGTGAGAAAATATGGCAAGAAAATGATGTAAAATTCATATGTAAAAATGCACTAAAATTACTATTTTGACATGAGAACTCACAACATTAGGCACTTCGATTGTGAATAATAATCAACTTCCATTGTGATCGGGATTGGGAACATTGAATTGTTAAAATGTGGAGAATTTGAGACATAAATAGCAAGGTGATCACAAAAATTTTGGAATTCATTATTTCAAGTAAGAATTTTCGAACTGAATTTATGTTCAAGCAAGATGTGATTTCTTTCATTGGTATTAAAACTTTAAAGGTTGTTTTTCTTGCAAAATATCTTGCTGACACGATGAAAAATACACGCATGGTATTTTTGTTGAAGCTTGAAGCATCATTAATGGCATGTCATCAAATATACAACATAAATTACGAAATTTTTACAGCATATTTCCTATATGATTTAGATTATATCTGCGAATTTTCGAAATTTTTGGTTTTATATTTTTGAAGAGAAATGAAAGCCTAGTTAACTTGCAGAAACTTTAAAAATTTACTACATTTTATTTGTTGACTTTCGTGTAGTAATATTATTGTGGTTAGAAAGATATTTAAATGAGTTTTCCAACCATATAAAGAACTCAAATTGTGGATTTAAAACGAAAAAGATACGAAGTTTTGATCGAAATTCGAAAATTTAAGAAAAAATGAAGAAGATGAAGAACATATTTTTCTACCCTTGCTCTTTGTTCATTTCGTTTGTGTCCAAACACGGTGTTAAGTATAGAATTTTTAAAGTTTAACCCCACAAATGAACTTAGAGTGTTGAAATTAATGGAACATACAAAACAAAATAATGGGACCAAGAAGGCGACGCGTACAGTGGACGCGCCGCTGGCTATCGCCGACGTCCACAATTGAAAAAATGAATATCCCCAGTGCGAGGGTTTTTTCTCAATTTAAAAAAATAAAAAATAAAAAAAAATTGATCCCTACATTATTCTGAATTTATTGATATAAAAATTTATTTTCATATAGTTAAAGTATTTTTTTATGTATTTAAATTTAAAATATATATTTCAAATGCAAAAGAATTTTTTTTTTAAAAAAAAAATTGAAAATTTTATATTATATCCTAAATATTTATTTAGGGATACAATTACCTAGTGGGATGTAATTATTTAAATGCTCCCAATTTTTTGACCCATCCGTTGGTAAATAAATTTTGAAAATTGTTTTTAAGTTAGAAAATTAAGATTTTAGGGTCGAAATTTTTCTGATTTTAAATAATATTACATTCTCCATTCTTGAGTAGTGTTGGTCTTAATGTGGGTTGTACAATCCATTACAACATATTCTCATATATTCTTGTTTGGTCCAATGTAGCTAGATTGATGCACATTTTTAGCATTCTAAAATAGAATCCTAAAAGTCTATGGGTATAAAATATATTGAAAAGTTACGTGCTTATTGAGATGGATTTGGGGCATAATCTAATAATACAGGTGAATGTTTTTGGGAATTTTTTTATGATAAGTAGAATATGAGAATTCTGATGTTACTTTCCATTTGTTGGAATTGAAATGCAACATAGATTAAAGTGATGTTGTGAATCTGTATAATATAACTTAAATGATATGAGTTTCATTCTTCGATTATAACTAAAATTATTGTTGAAAAATAATTAATTTATGATATCATGATACATGTCATGATCGAATAAATTTTCATATTTAGAGTGTGTTTGGTGCACATTAAAATGAGAGAATGCATTTTTTTTAAATGATGTATGAAAAAGAAGGAAGAGTTATTGATGTGATAGAAAATATTATTTTATTGAAAAATGTGTGGTTAAAAATAAGTAGAAGAATGAGAATGAAAAAAATAATGTGGAACAAACAGGGCTTTATATTCTTATTGTGCATTATGAAATTACATTATTGAGTTACATGATATCTACTAATTCATGAATTATTATAAATGATAATGTCACTAGAGTTAGTGAGATTCTTACTTAAATATGTTGATTGTTAGTTGAGTGATTAGGTGATTAGAAGATTTAGAGAAAATCTCACAGAACTATTTGATCCACCAATTGAGTGCGAGTTCTAAAGTTGGAAGAATTAATGTAATTCTCGCTTAGAACTTATGGATTTTACGTTATGATTAAGTTTATGATAGTGAAACAATAGAATTGTGGATGATGGTTAGGAACATAATGGACTTTCGACTTTGTGCTAAATGTTAAAATATCATATACATTAATTTGCATTAATGCAAGATGGTATATATGCATAAATGGGCATTGATTAAGAATATCTATCTCTAAAATGTGATAGATCATGACATCAAAAATCTATAGTTGTTAATATTTTTAAAGGTGACACGCTAAATGATAACATTTGGTACAATAAAATTTTGGTTAACTGGAAGAACATGATGCTCTAGAAAATATCAACCATGCAATAAAAGACCTGATGTGGATCATACTGCTCTAGAAAATAGAGATTAAGAACTTTGTAAAGTACCGAAAGAGATAAATTCTAGTAGTTGAGTTTTTTATTTGATAAGTTATGTTATAGACGATCTTATTCTCGAAGATGACTGAACTCATGTGGTTAACTTAGTGCTGAAATTTTTAGTTGGTCACATTTTTTTTTCAGATGAGTAGTATGTTCAAACTAGTCTCTTCTCAATAATTAGAAACTTTGAAGGTCAATGTGATTTACAAATTAAAAGTATCAATTTTATTTATTGATACTACCTGCTGTGTTGAGTTAAAGACATGCAATTTGATGTTTCTAAGTCTTGAGAACATGCTTGTGTAGCGATGTTCTAGTTTGTATAAGACTTCGGGTCTTGAATATTAAATGAGTTAGAACAAATGTAGGATAGATAAGGAGACAAGAAAATGGACCAAAAAGAACATATCAAATAGTAAGAACATGAAATTGGTTTTGGTAGAGGATTAATGTTATAAATGTTCGAGTGCTTCAACTATACGATTTTAAATCACTTAACTTAAAAGTGTTTAAGCCAAAGGATATTAGACTTGAATATATTGATCTTAGTGTTGTTCAAGTGTCAAACACTGTATATTGGATGTTATCTTATGTGGATAGTTGATTCAAGAGTTAGAAACCCACTTAATATGAAATCAAGATGTGTCTTTAGTATATTGTCAAATCTTTCACTTGGTACAAAATAAATATATACCAATAATGAAGATGAAGTAGAGATTTATATGACAAGTACAAGCAACTTATTGTTGCAAGGTGGAGAAACTGACCTCTTGTTTGATATTACGATAGTATCAAAGGCTTCACTAAACTTGATCTCAGTTATTGTTTATCTATGAGTCGACTCTAACTTAAGAATTTTTATGTGGTAGTTGTATACGTTCTCACAATAAAGATGTTATTGTGGTTCTGGATATTTGTGTAATGATTGAGGTTTTGAGATGTGTAAATCATTCAAAGCTATAAGAGCTAAACATCCATATTACTAGTCCATTTGAATTTCTTTACGGGGTGTGATTAAGAGAAATAGAGATGGAACCTCAAATTTTCATTACATTTATAGAAGGATTCACGCATCTCAATTAAATTGAAGATATTTTATTCATTTAGAATTTACCGAAGTAGAGTAGAAAATCATATTATAGAAGTGACGGTTTTGAGAACTATTTGAAAGCATGAATCTCTATTATGAGAGTTCAATGATCTATGTAATGAAAAAGAAACTCTTACTAGATTGATTATCCATTGTTCACCAAAAACTATATGGTCTATTGGGTAGACTGAATGGAGTATTGTTGGATATAACGAGGCTTGAGATGGTATAATTCAATTTACATATTTATTTTTGTAAAGATTGGTTAACTATAATCTGTCACTTACCGAAGTTCTCTCAATATTAGTACATTTAGAATTGTATAAGCTTTGGACATGTAGATAACCAAATACGGCTTATCCTAGACTCACGATCAATTATATAATTTCTTGAGTTTTTCAAGTGAGTTTGGAAACACAAGTTTGTTAAGAACGAGATGTATTTCTATAAGATACACATAACAGTCCAGATGGTACTTATTTTTAGGATAAAGATACTTTGTGACCGTGGCCAAGTTACACGGTTGTTACTTTTAAGTAAGATTTTGGATTAATATTGAGTCACGAGATGTGATGTTTGAGATTTTTCTTAGTAAGGGAGAAAAGTTTAAAGAATATTTGTGAAATTTATATTATGTGCTTGGTGAATCCGTTAATGTACATAGGAGATATTTTAAGATTCCAATTTAAATGGGAGTAATTTGTTTTCGAGTGGGAGCAATCTAATTTCAATTATTCTTATTTCAATGATTCTTGGTTTAGAAAACCCTTGTATGAGCACTTCTAAGGAAAATTTGAGGAAAATGATGAAAATATATATGGAGTTTGGAATTCCAACCTAATCTGGGAATTAAAGGAAGCTCTAGTTGGACATTAAGTTTATTGAAAACATTCAAATTCGTGAAAACTAAGTAAAAGACTAATGAGTTTATGATAGATAAATCTCAGTTTTTTGAAAAAAAATGTTATACTCAATATGAGTGTATTGAGTTAGATAAATTTTTTACATGATAATAAGATTCACTTCTATACGTCGATGCTAGTCATGATAGTGTGTTTAAATTTAGAGTTACATCAAATAGACCTAAAGATTGTATTTTTGTTCTCAATTGAGAATTGATTGTAGAGATCCACACGAATCGGCTTGTAGATTTCATGTTAAAGGCTTTTCTAGTATTGTGGAAACTTTTATATTTACATCGTGACCTGATACAGTCATCTTAACAGTAGTACTTGAGTTTTAATAGGGTTTACAACTCGTAATAAATTTCATCATATGCAGATGAAGATCACTATATTTATGTAAAGGTCTGATTGTAGGTTGAATTTTTTTAATTTTGATGTTGATGATATTGTATTGGCTACGCATGAGAAGGAGTGTATTGAAATCATTTTGAAATAATTGTCTTCAATCTTTGAGACGAAAGACGTAAGTTTAGCAAATTGTATATCTTGTTTAAAAGATAATTCTAGTCTTCTTGCACTGTCACAAAAGTTGTACATTATAAAGATTCTAGAATATTTTTAACTATAGAATTGCTATTCTATTGATACTCTTATATTGGAAAGTGGCCATATAAGTCTTCATATATGTCCAAGGACTCCATAAGTGTACAAAGAAATTAAAAAAAAAAAAATCATATCTAGTACGATTAGAGTTAGAAGTATGCTATGATATTTACTTGTCCTAAAAGATTTCATGCCATTGATCTAGTTAGTAGGTATCAATGTTATCCTTAGAAAGAGTATTTTAATACCTGAAGGGTGTTGCGTCAGTTATTTTATTTGTTGTCGATGGAATAAGTTATTGGAAGGGATATGCAAGTATTGACTAAGGATGATAGTTAGTCGAGCACAAATAGTTATTAGACTTGTGTACTTTTGCTATATAGAGTAGCAAGAAGTACATCTTGTAGTGTATATCTTGACAGTTGAAGAAATTATTGTGTATAGATGTATTGAGTATCTAATGATACTCGTTTAGAAAATGAGATCTATGATAGTAATACGACTATCTCTTGTGTTGAGAATCTCAAATATTATGACGGAACCAAGCATTTGATGGTATTTTTATGGAAGATATTAACAAAGAAAATTACGAGATAATGATTTCCATGCACGTATAAAGTATGTCTAGTAGGTTAAGATTGACTTACTCATACGAGCAATTGCTTCAGGTAATTTCGAGATATACTGAGATGAGACAGATTTTGTTATGTACATGATTCGGTCACCTTGGTGAAATTTCAAGAGGAAATTGATTTTTGCTATCCGTTAAACCTATTTAATAACCAGATCGAGGAATACCTGAACTAGAATTTGTACGATGTTATTTAAATTTTTATTAAAAACATGACATATGCCCTAAGAGATAGGGAAAATATTGTAACACGTATTTCATACCACATGTGCTTTTACGACCAAAATTGGTGTCGATGGGTGAATTGATTCTTGCTTCCTCATTGTGTAAGATCTTGAGGTTTATATAACATCATATATACTATTATAACTTTTGATTGTTTCTCGAGATTTTATTTTGGTGTTGCTACTTTAGCATGTTAGCAACAACTATGATTAATTCGGTTTGATGCGGTGTGTCTAGGAAAGCAGCTAATTGGAAGTTGAAGGATTCACATATGGAAGGAAAACTATTTTGAAAAATATTTATATTCACCGATCAGACAATTGTGTTACCATTTGGGGTATAGGATATAATTGTAAATATAATGATACACTGTGTAGTTCAAGTATGTTCTATAAATATTTGAGGTATCGAAAATTCTTGAATTAATGTTGGAAAATGAGTTTGAGGTATAACGAGGTATGATATTCCTCTAATAGAGCTACTATATATCTATGATAGGTTTATAGTATTGTGATCTCTAATATTATTCGTTGGTCGTACAATTTATTTGTTGTATGAATTTTTGTAAGATAAATCTTGAGATGATCTAACATGTGATAATTGTTGTCATTTGTGATTCGGCTCATACCCATCATGTTAGAAAATAAAGGTCATGGATCGCCCATGTGAGGTGATCCAACATGCAAGATATTAAAGTGGATTGGAAGGAATGTTTGAATAGAATTCAAACTCATAACTTCCCTCAGCCCTCATCAACTTCCATATCTATAACTCCCATGATACCTTTGTGTTGCAATTAAGTGAAGGAAAAGATGGCAAGAAAATTGTGTAAAATTCGTATGTGAAAATGCATCAAAATTGGAAATGCCCTAAAATTACCATTTGACATGAAAACTCACAATTAAAGCTGTAAATGATCGGATATGCCCGATCCGAAAAGAATAATTCATGGATCCAATCTAATCTGATAATTCAACGAATATTGATTATTAAATTCATATTCGATTTACTATGTTATCGGATATTCGATCCGAAATTGAAGAAATTAGGAAGATAAAACTAATGTTGAAATTAACTTATTATTTAGGCCCATATTTTAAATCAATAAGGCCCAAATATTGAAAAATTCAAGCAACGGCATGTCCCCTATTTATAACTAATTCTATTTTAATTCATAGATATAATGCGCACCATTAAGATTCTTGAGATAATTCATTTCCAAAAGGCCATGAGAAATACAAGCCTAATGTGTAACTTGTTTTTGCAATTTTGCAGCTCTGAGAT
>CAIGRF010024747.1:0-24131 GCA_903798235.1 Fraxinus ornus
GGGCTCGTGTTGGACGAGCCCACGGGCCGGCTCATCACGTGAGCCACCCCACTCGGCTCAAGTTCAAGCTCGTTTTTTTACGAGTCCTAATGATTCGTGGACGTAAACAGTACGAGCCGACGGCTCACCCGCTCGACTCATTTGCCACCTCTACATTGTGGTGAATCTAATTATTTGTCAAAGTGGTAAATGTACCCCTTTTGAGGTAATTCCCGCAGTTCCACGACGCTGACGGACGGTGGGCCCTCAAGGGGTTGAACCTTTAAAAATGTAAATTTTAATTCTATTTGTACAAGAGGATTTTTGTGTTAATTGTTAAAAGCGGTCTGGTGCATTTGGATCAGCTGAGAACATGGTAACTATTTTTGTAGTTCTTCGTTTTCAATTTATTCTTCTGATTACTGATTTCTGTTGTATTTTATCGTTGAAAACTCTGTAATTGATTCGGGATTTCGGGAAATATTTTCGTAATTTTGTTTAACATGATTGCAAACTTTGGATCTATAAGCTTGTGATTCTGACGGATTAGAATCCTTGAGATCCTTTCTAGATCTACACATGCTTTATTCATGTTTGAAATCGGTCCTTAAAGGAAATCCGTACTGATGGAAGAGCACATTTGTCCAGCAAAAGTAATAAGAAATAAGAGTAGGTTGAACATTTTTCTATGTAGTTTACAAAGAATTCTAAGTGCAAGATTTTGTGGTATTATGGAGATTAAGATAAGATCAACATCAAGTCGAATTGTGATTCCATACTCCAGTCACAGAATACCCTAACAGGACTTTAAGAACCCTGAACCCATAAATAAAAAAGGGGAAAAAAGACCTTGGGATAATCAGGATGCTTCCAACAATCGACTAAGGTAGCGAGGAGTTTCAGCCGGGTACTGTCATGTTTATGCTTGTGAAAGAGTGCATCTAAAATATACCTGCATGATGGTTTTGCTTATTATGTTTGCTTTTGTTTGGTACATCATTTCCACTTCATCTAAAAAATCCTGATATCATAGTTATTCTACTCGATTATTACGTGTGGATAAAATCTAGATTAACTTTACTAGAAGTACTCTATATGTATCCTGTCCATGATAAAATAATTTAGTATCTCGTTTGTATGTTCAGTTTTCATTACTTTTTTTTTTTTTTAAATGGTTGAAGAGTGACTTAGCTTCTTGTCTTATTTCAGATCCACTTTGTTCTTCTTATTAGCAGGCAGGGAAAAGTGAGGTTAACAAAATGGTATTCGCCTTATTCTCAAAAGGAAAGATCCAAGGTATTCACCTTGTGAAATTTGAAAATGATATTGCTGTAGTAGGATCATTCCTTTCACACTAGATCTAAAACAACACAAGAGGCCTCACTTTACGCTATACTGACTTTTTTTAGAAAATAAAATTTCTTAATTAATTTGCATTTTTCAATGACTAACAACACTGCATATTCTCTTGTACTTTCTGAAGGTTATCCGGGAGCTTAGTGGTATGATTCTCAGTCGAGGCCCTAAACTGTGTAATTTTGTGGAGTGGAGGGGATATAAAGTTGTCTATAAAAGGTGTCGTGTCATCTGTATTTAGTTCAAAGTTCATTTCTGCTACCATAATTTTTCAACAGCATATATTTTATCTTCCTGCTTTCCTCTTGTCTCTTGATAATGGCATGCACAAGTAATCATTCTTTGCTTTTTCTGTACTAATGCAGATATGCCAGCCTTTATTTCTGCATGTGTATTGATCAGGATGACAATGAATTGGAAGTCCTCGAAATTATCCACCACTTTGTTGAAATACTAGACCGCTACTTTGGAAGTGTGAGTCCTGAGACACTGTGAAGCATTATACGAGTAGGGATAGGTTTAAACCTTATTCATATTTTGAATTGAATCTTCTTCTTTATCCATTAGGTGTGTGAGCTGGACTTGATCTTTAATTTCCATAAGGTACAACTCTTTATCCTCAGTTGATTTTTATATTTTTGAGGAGTCTTAATAGTCTGTTGCTGGATTACTATTTTTACAAAAAACTTTTATCGATACCTTCGAGGGTAAAATTATAGAGACATTGCAAAGAAAGGAAAGATGATGGAATTATTTGGGCTGGTTTCTTTCTTAGTGGTTGCACCTTTCCATGCTTGAGCTCATGGAATGACTAGTGTGCATTGCTGACTTTCATTATCCCTTTCCGTGTCAAAAATTCCAATAGCTAGATTCTTTGTTCAAAGATGTGAACTTGCAGCTAGAAAGGTTGGATCCTTATATAAAGCCTAGAAAAGTCAAGACAAACAAGTGCACACCTTAGCTAACCTAAGGCATAAACCTTAATAGAGGTACTCAAGGCGAGACATTTAATGCAAGCCTCACTTGAGGTGCGCCTTATCACGTAAGCCTTAGACAACATTTTTGTCTTACAAGATTTAGTGCAATCTTTAAGCTAAAGTAGTGGGATCTTTAATAAGACATGTGCGACGTCCACTTTGTTGTACAAATGTCACATAATTTGCTTGCCATCTCTATGTGCTAGGTTGTGTGCATGTTCATCTCTTTACAGATGTCCTTTCTTTTGCTTACCCTTAGGTAATGGGCAGCATTTTCATCTTTATAATTTGATAATGCTGTGCATAATGTTTAAATAGTTTAATTTATTTTTTGCTTCCATAGTTCCATTCTGTTAATCAATAATGGTGATGTGGAGATGCATCTTGAGGTAAGATGAATTCTTTATTAGGTTGAGTATTTTAGTGAATATATGATTTGTCTGTTCAATCTTTCTCTTTAAAAATTTAAAACTTATATTCTGATCATATAAGAATTAGTTTATTCTTATTGGAAAAATTGTAGGCATATCTCTTAGTTTATTCTAACATTAGATGTATAGTTGGCCCTAGGAAAGGTTGAAATTTGCAACTTAATACACAAGTAGATGTAAGTTAGTGTCTCTTGGTGGAGCTTATCCAGCACAAACTGCTCAGCAATAACTGAAACATCTTGGGATATGCAGTGATAACAGATTTACCATGATTAAAAGAATGACTATTGATAGTTTGCTGATGTACTTGTGCAGTTGTATGATGTGTCACAATATCTGAAAGTTGTATAATGACTATTTGTTACATTTTCTAGACATATATCGCCGTAGTCAAGATTACGAGCACATAATTAAAGAGTAAATGTAGTCTTCTTCCCACAACCAGTGTTTTGAAAGCAAAGGGTAACAAAGTTGATATAAATCACTTAAACCAATTTCTACAACAGGCATGTTATAACAAAGTTGATAACAGATAGTAGATTAACTTGGTTGCCAAATAAAAATAGATGGTTCACTCTCTCAAATATTCCATCCGTCCAAGTCTACTCCAAATGCTCTATTCCCTTGAAATAAAACAGATATTCTGTTATCATATAATTCCTCTAGTTATCCACATTTGTTTACATAAAGAGGTTGGAAATGTGAACATGGGCAAATTTTAATATGTTATTTATCTGTTTGATAAGAATATTTTGAATTCCTTGAAATTAATGGACTTACTTGTTAATCATGGATAATCATACAGAGTAACATTTAAGGTACTAATGCTGTCGCTCTGTGGGTGATAGGAACTTCCTTGTTAATCATGGGTAATCATACAGAGTAACATTGAAGGTACTGATGCTATCACTCTTTGTGGGTGATAGGAAATTAGAGTTGGTTGTTTTCTGTAATTTAAACTAACCTTGGGCTATGGACATTTGTTTTATTGTCTGTAATAATCCAAACCACCCTTGAAGTAGTAACTACTGTGGGGCCTATGTCTCAATGTCGTGGGCATAGAAGGCGTGTCTCAACAGTTAGAAATGCTCCAAATAAAAAAATAAATAACTAATAATGTGCACCTCACAGGACATTTTTCTTCCTCAAATGTCTGAGGCAATCTTATGAGCCTCAGTGTGCCTTGTGATGACTTTAGAACACTTCTCGCAAGAGATGCTTGTGCTTGTCGTCTTTTATAGAAGTGCTGCAATGTTTTGCTTGGGGTTGTGCTATATAATTACCTAGCAATGGCAAATTGTCTACGGTAAGACTTTGAGAAAGTTTGGCCCCCATTTTTTAGGAAGAATTAGTTTTTCAATAGTGATTAATGGGAGAATGTGTGGTGGAAAAGTGATGAAAAATTTTAGATTTGTGTGTAATATTATTTTATTTGGAGAATATGTAGTTGAAAATAAGTACAGTAGAAAAATGAATGGGAAAAAAGGAGAAAGAATGGGGCTCAAACTTGGGCTTTATATTTATTTTTTTCCTTCGAGATGGAGAATGTCAAATCTAATGCGATGCATAAAGGAGTGTTAATACTTGATGCTGCTTACTTTTTCTGTGGCTAAATATGGCAGAAATTTTGTTTTCTTTGTGAGGCTTTTAGGAATTTCAGATTATCACCATAGGGTACNGGGTTTCAAACAGGGGCTAAGTCACTTGGAAAATAAACTAATATTATTTTGTTGGAGCATGTCTAGTCATCAAACAAAACCCGCAATCTCTTCTTGATAGAATTTGATAAGATATTATTTTGTTCGCCACTTGTTTTTCTTTCTACCAAGCAATTGTATCATTGTTTCTGTTTCAACTACTTGCAAGTTGCTCTGAAATTCTTGGGTGGCTAAGTGAGCTGAGAACAGAGTTAAGTCTGAAGCAGTTGTGTACCCACTGGGTGTTCTTTGTTTTGCCATTTGAATTGTTTCCGATTGACAGGCTTATTATATCCTAGACGAAATTCTAATTGCTGGTGAACTTCAAGAGTCGAGCAAGAAAACAGTTGCGCGTTTAATAGCTGCACAGGTATGGCTGTTTTACAGTTTTATAATGCAATACATCTATATAAGGACTTATAGCTGATTTATTTATTTTATTTTTTACAATTTTGTAGGATTCTTTGGTGGAGCAGGCCAAGGAACAAGCTAGTACTATAAGTAATATGATTGCTCAGGCAACAAAATGAGAGTGCAGTATGAATGATTAGCTTTTGTGTCAGATTCCTGGATTTGGTTCAATTAATCACTCTTGTACCAAATATAGCTCGAAGGTTGACAATCATATTTCCTTTTTTAACCTTCGTACAAGTCAAATTATGTGTTCAACTGTTCATACGTTTGTTTTTCCTTTTGTTATACGCTTCGTGCCTGCTACTGTAATGCTCGCGTAGTTCTATGGTAAGAACTCAGAACGCATTCGTTATTTTTTAGGGGTTGAGAAAGCTTCAAAACCTGAACCAACCATTGACCAAATTAAGTCATAAGTCATATTGCTAATGCAATTTAGATAAAAAGAAATCTCTCTATAAAAATATAATTATGATTTTTAAAATTCAATAACCAAGAGAAAATGCTCTAAAATATGATCTCTTTTTGGCCTAATCAAATTTGAATATAATATGAGTTATTCCTTTGTCATATTTCTTTATCATGTCACGCTTTTTTTTTTTCATTTTGAATATAGAATTCACTTTAAAATATGGAATCAATTTGGGTTTTCAAAAAACTTTTTTAAGTAAATGACTTTTGTAATGTTCTTTTATTGATTTTTATAGACTTTTACGCGAAAGTCTTCGCCCCTATTTGGGGTACATTTTATTCTGAAAATGTATAAAAAAACATGAATGTTGGAACATTGTATGCTGACATTTTAGTACAATCTTCACTATGCAAACAGTGAAACAGTAGAGAAAGTGGACGATTTTGCCCTTTACCCAAATCAAATGCAAAGATTTTTCCCTTCCAAAATCAATTTCCTCTCACCTACCCATACATCAGGAAGTTTCGAACGACAAGCAAAGATGATTCCAGGTATCCAGCTATCGTATTCCGACCACTTCTTCAAGCTTCAGCCTCACCTCGACGTGAGTGGGTCTTGAACTGGCGAACACTTGGTTGCAGATTGTACCCCCATGTTTACACGAGGAAGTTGAACACTTCGCGATCTGGCAGAGAAGCGGAAGACACGATCGAAATTAACTGGCTCCCCCATCATAAAATTGGTTGACTCCACTCTATAAGCTTCAGCGACACCTCGACGTAAGTGGATCTTGAACTAGCGAAAAATTTGTTGTAGATTGTACGTCCCTGCTTACACGAAGAAAAAGTTCAACACTTCGTGATTTGGCAGAGAAGCGGAAGAGATGATCGAAATTACCGGCTCTACCATCATAAAATTGGTTGACTCCACTTCTTCAAGCTTCCGCCGCACCTCGACCTAAATGGATCTTGAACTAGCGAAAAATTGGTTGCAGATTGTACGCCCCTACTTACACGAAGAAGAAGTTCAACACTTCGCGTTTTGGCAGAGAAACAGAAGAGACGATCGAAATTAACCAGCTCCACCATCATAAAATGGGTTGACTCCAGGTGCAGTAGAGCCGCCACCGCCACTTTAGGAGACTACACCGTAGGCACAGGCCCATTCAATTCTCAGGTGGATTTTCCCTACCTCGTCTGCTATCGCAATTCCTATGTTTTCTTTTTCTTTTTCTAGCCTTTCCAAACCGATTTCTTCAACATGCAAACCGGTGAAATTCGTGGTCATTGTTCGTCAATGGTTGTTAAGTTGTCTAAGAATTATGCTAGATGGAGATATGCAAAACGACGAACGTTCATAGCAGCCTGTGAAACGGCCATTGCCGAAGGCCATCAGCACGACAAGTGTTTTGCGAAACACAGGTGAGAACGTATTCTGACGTTGTTCAACCAAACAACATGCCATAATTGGAGTAAACTCCAATTGTACAACCATTGGGACGCAATGCATCGGGGAACACAAATGGCTAACAGAATTGTTAGGTTGTACCGAGGTCAAATACAGCCCGTCAGAGGGTCAGATCGTAACATTCGACAAATGGTGGACCCGAAAATTGAAGGTGAGGTTTTTTAATAACTGTTTAACATTCATATGGACGTGTATATTGTGGCCAATGCGTGAGGTTATGGTTGTTGATTACATCATGTCTATTCAGTTCTCATGTGTTGCGTTGTTAAGATGATGTAACTCTGGTCACCTTCTAATTTTGGCTGCACATTGTGTTACACATTGCACTCACCGCTAAATTTAGGGATATTGAACTTGTAACGAGCATTGGAAGTAACATTTTTGTGGTTCGTTTCTTAGGAGCAGATTCTGGTTGTAGGAGCTACCTTTGTGATCAAATTTTTGTATCCATAACCTCATCTCTTACACTCACCAATTATCTATCATGAAAATTGTTTAAAATTTCTTGAATTAAATTGGCCACACTTATGGATTTTCCGTTGTCGAGTTACATTACGATATCCGCGTCACATTACCTTTATCAAAAGTGCTAACACAATTGCAGGAGAACAAGGAGTACAAGGATTTCAAGGACAAAGACGAGAGTGAAATCTATGTCCGATATCGTCAGCTTTTCGGCGATAGCTACGACGGTGACAAGTACGCAGTCACTCCAATGAAGTTATGTCGTACAAGTTTCAATTTGTTTGAGGACAGTGATGTCAAAGACCAAAGGGGTGCAATCCCTATTGAGGAGGAGAGCACTGGTTCCTGCGATGAGGGGGACGGAAAAAAAAGTACTTCAAGCATGCACATGTCAAATGCCGAAGCAGCGAAAAGAGGAAGTGGCGTCGAGCAGGCAAAAAGGGAAGAAGAAAAAGTTTTCTGCTCGGGAGTTGTCGTACTGAGTTGGTCGGGAAAACAGCGTCGTTGAGGAAGTAGTAGCGAAGATTAAAACCATCATGGCGTCGATCAAAAATGCAGGGATTACCTATGTCAAAGAATTGCTCGCATCAGGAAGGCTCGAGCGACGCACACCTTTGTACTTCTTCGCATGTACGCTTCTGGCACAGAAGAAATATCGAGACAGACTTGGTGTCATGCAGGACACCGATGTAAAGTTCGAGTGGATTGAGTAGCAGTTTAACAAGCGTAATAAATCTCTCCATTAATTTATGTGTCAACCAACTCTACAATACATGTTTTATTCAAACATTTTTTTCTCTAGTACTGCTTGCGGATATTTACAATTGATATTGTGCCTTTATCGTTCGTATCTGACATTATGTTTTCCCAAGCATGGGTTTAATTTTGTAAGTGATCGTTTGAAATGTATAATTTTTGAAATATTATTCTTTTGGGTAACAAATAGTATAGGCATGAGTGACAACTGAAACGTACAACAGATTTTTGGGAACCACGTTCTAAAAGCAACAAAAAGCATCACATGTCAAAAAGGAAAAGCGTCCTATTTTTCAAACTAGCTGGTACAATTATTTGCATTTCACTTAAACGAAATACATGCAATGATTCTTCACTCTTATATAACTTCGATGGTTGGCCACATGAATGCTGGATTTTTTATTCGGTGTGTAGAAATTTTTGTAATATTGCAAATTTTAGTGATTTTCATTTTCCTGCAATGGATGATCTCTACTTCAATTGTGCACTTTTATCGGGATCCAACGACGAAGAAGAAGTGATGATGACGAGTTTCTTAGTCAACTGGCAAAAGACGTCATGATATGGGTTACGTATTGTCAAACGCCGTCATATCCGACGATTCCCGTCTTTAAGAAATGGACACTTGTTCATGAAGGAAGTAATGGAAGATAACGACAAAATGTGTTATCAAGAGTTCCGAATGTATCCACGACTATTTCGACACTTCGCACGTTCTACGAGACGAATATGGCTTACGCAATAGCCAACGTGTCGATATCTATGAGCAAGTTGAAATGTTCTTGTGCATATTAGCACATGAAAAAGGATACCGTCAGGTGACTATTATTTGCAATCATTCGTTGCAAACAGTGTGCCGTTATTTTAAGAAGGTACTCACTGTTGTCGTCGCTTTATTGGTACGTCTCATAAACCAAAATTGGACTACAACGAGGGTAAGGAGCCCCACAAGCCCGATCCCACGAAGCATCCTTTATTTCAAGACTGCATTGGTTCTATTGATGGAATGCATGTGAAAGCTGTGCTACTGCGTAGCAAGCGGACGAATTTTATAGGCCGCAAAGGAGTGCAGACGCAAAATGTGTTGGCCGCATGCGATTTCAATTTGTGTTTCATGTTCAGCTTGCTGGTACCACCGGAAATACCTACGACACGCGAATACTAGCGTATGCTATACACAGTTCTGAAATTCATTTTTCATTACCCGGGCCGGGTAAGTATTATTTGGTTGGCTTCGGGTTAGCTCATCGAATGGGCTACATGTCCCCTTACAAATGATCAAATATATTGTATCATTTTCAGAAGTTCACTGATGATGGATTCGGTTGTCGTTGCCAGCTTCGGAATGCTCATGAGAAGTTTAACTACAGACACTCGTCCTGCAAAATCTTCATAGAACGAGCGTTTGGTGTGTGGAAAAAAAGATGGCAAATACTTGATCGTATGCTTAGCTATTCGTCTCGAACCCAAGTTGTTGTTATCGCAACGATGGGTATTCATAAATTTTTACGTCGGTCTGGAGTTGTGGACGAGATATTTGATAGAGCAGAAATAGATGATGACAAGTTCGACGTTGACCTACCTAATGCCGAAGATAAAATCCACACTGAAATGAACGCACCGAAAATGCAGCAAAGTGATTGAGACCGACTTCAAGATTATATAGCACAACAACTAAGATCTTCACATTTTGTGTGAAATGTCTAGTGTTGTACGAACATAGGAATATAATTTGATGTCTCTGTTGAATTTAAAAATCAAAGTAATGTACATGCCCAATTAGTGAATAATTGAATAAAAAGATTCTTCCAAATATGGCTTGACAAAAATATGCACGATACTCGAACGAAGTAAATTGTGTATCACGTGGAACGCACCTGTGGTAGGACAATAATGCAATGATATAGATATTTTGAACCAAATGCACAGGTGGAAGGGCAAAACCAGAAAAGTAGAAACATTTGAAATTGAAATGATTACATTTTTACTGTAGCAGATGTGCTTGACAAGACAAAATAATGCATTTTTCGTGTGAAGATGACAACTAAACGGAGGCTTACTCCCATTTCGACTGCCACCACCCCAAAAATCCTTTGTCGTCTCCGTCTATTGTTCGGTATCTTCTTCCTTTAACAGAGTTGATGCGTAATTATTATCCCATTACGAATGTTACCACCATAGGAAACAACCACCTTCATGAATATCTTAGTCGTCGGGAACAACCCATTCAAGGAACCAATTTCTCAGTGGTATATTCTTAGTTGTAAAGGTTTCATCACTTATCGATTGTTACTAAGATTTTGTGCAAATTTTTGTAAAAACAATGGGCACTTTTTGACCTGTAAAATATTTTTTGTTAGTGTATCATGGTTAAATGTTTTTTGTTTTTTTGGATGCCAACGAAAATCTGGATTTTTAACATGTTAATTATTGGTAATTTGGTTAATCTTTTTTAGGGTTCTTCTATAGTTTATTGATAAGAAGGTTTATGAAGACTAAGATTTCAAGTTTTTGGATATTTAAACATAAGTATCAATTTTGTTACTAAAGGAAAATCCCATTATAGCCCGTATTTGTTCAAGCAACTCCGTCGAATCATGACAATAAACTTAAGTTTACTGATCCTAAAAGCATTTAATAAATGCATCAAGTTGTGCCATAGAATCAAAATGACTAGTTACTTTGTCAAGCACTTACCTATGGAATCACAGGGTATAAGCCAATCGAACGTCAATTACTTCCCGACCTAAGTGTTACTTTAGTTATTTAAGACACAATGAGCTCTGATTACGCCCAAAGAATAACGCGGTGTTGTAGTATAGCTTTGGGGTGTCGTATCCACAGGGAGATGGAAAAATATTTAAAGGTTCCAAAAAGAATGAATTTGTCCTCTCAAATTTGTAGTAAATTCAATGTTGAAGTAGCAAAGTTAAAATCAATAGTTTGGAGCAGTGAAGCGTCGGAATTCCCTCAATTGGATTGGATCAATCACATCAATCATTCATGCATTTTCTACTCAATTAGAAGTTTTTGTCCTAACTTTCTAATCGGAGGATTTAACAATACAAACCAATTTAATTCTAACATGATCCTAATGGTTAATCTTTCATTTGCAATGTTCACACGTGGGTTATCGAAATCAGATTCAAAATCGACTATATACTAAAGNGAAGCATCCTTTATTTCAAGACTGCATTGGTTCTATTGATGGAATGCATGTGAAAGCTGTGCTACTGCGTAGCAAGCGGACGAATTTTATAGGCCGCAAAGGAGTGCAGACGCAAAATGTGTTGGCCGCATGCGATTTCAATTTGTGTTTCATGTTCAGCTTGCTGGTACCACCGGAAATACCTACGACACGCGAATACTAGCGTATGCTATACACAGTTCTGAAATTCATTTTTCATTACCCGGGCCGGGTAAGTATTATTTGGTTGGCTTCGGGTTAGCTCATCGAATGGGCTACATGTCCCCTTACAAATGATCAAATATATTGTATCATTTTCAGAAGTTCACTGATGATGGATTCGGTTGTCGTTGCCAGCTTCGGAATGCTCATGAGAAGTTTAACTACAGACACTCGTCCTGCAAAATCTTCATAGAACGAGCGTTTGGTGTGTGGAAAAAAAGATGGCAAATACTTGATCGTATGCTTAGCTATTCGTCTCGAACCCAAGTTGTTGTTATCGCAACGATGGGTATTCATAAATTTTTACGTCGGTCTGGAGTTGTGGACGAGATATTTGATAGAGCAGAAATAGATGATGACAAGTTCGACGTTGACCTACCTAATGCCGAAGATAAAATCCACACTGAAATGAACGCACCGAAAATGCAGCAAAGTGATTGAGACCGACTTCAAGATTATATAGCACAACAACTAAGATCTTCACATTTTGTGTGAAATGTCTAGTGTTGTACGAACATAGGAATATAATTTGATGTCTCTGTTGAATTTAAAAATCAAAGTAATGTACATGCCCAATTAGTGAATAATTGAATAAAAAGATTCTTCCAAATATGGCTTGACAAAAATATGCACGATACTCGAACGAAGCAAATTGTGTATCACGTGGAACGCACCTGTGGTAGGACAATAATGCAATGATATAGATATTTTGAACCAAATGCACAGGTGGAAGGGCAAAACCAGAAAAGTAGAAACATTTGAAATTGAAATGATTACATTTTTACTGTAGCAGATGTGCTTGACAAGACAAAATAATGCATTTTTCGTGTGAAGATGACAACTAAACGGAGGCTTACTCCCATTTCGACTGCCACCACCCCAAAAATCCTTTGTCGTCTCCGTCTATTGTTCGGTATCTTCTTCCTTTAACAGAGTTGATGCGTAATTATTATCCCATTACGAATGTTACCACCATAGGAAACAACCACCTTCATGAATATCTTAGTCGTCGGGAACAACCCATTCAAGGAACCAATTTCTCAGTGGTATATTCTTAGTTGTAAAGGTTTCATCACTTATCGATTGTTACTAAGATTTTGTGCAAATTTTTGTAAAAACAATGGGCACTTTTTGACCTGTAAAATATTTTTTGTTAGTGTACCATGGTTAAATGTTTTTTGTTTTTTTGGATGCCAACGAAAATCTGGATTTTTAACATGTTAATTATTGGTAATTTGGTTAATCTTTTTTAGGGTTCTTCTATAGTTTATTGATAAGAAGGTTTATGAAGACTAAGATTTCAAGTTTTTGGATATTTAAACATAAGTATCAATTTTGTTACTAAAGGAAAATCCCATTATAGCCCGTATTTGTTCAAGCAACTCAGTCGAATCATGAGAATAAACTTAAGTTTACTGATCCTAAAAGCATTTAATAAATGCATCAAGTTGTGCCATAGAATCAAAATGACTAGTTACTTTGTCAAGCACTTACCTATGGAATCACAGGGTATAACCCAATCGAACGTCAATTACTTCCCGACCTAAGTGCTACTTTAGTTATTTAAGCCACAATGAGCTCACTCGATTGTCATTTCTTCCTTTTGAAAATATTTTATGAGAAAGGCTAAAAAATAAGATTGTTACTGCTTTGATTTCAGGCTTAACGGGACAATTAGATACATTGCTTCATTGTGACCTTGTCTTTTTCAGTGAGAATGTACGAGTAACAGAGATGTCTTATTAAGAGCCCGTTTGGGTGAGATTAAAATTCAATTAAAATTGAAAATATAACCGTTATTGGGTCCCATCCGTCTAATAAAAGTCAACAATAACGGCTAGTTTTTCAATTTTAATCCGATTTTAATCCCTCCCAAACGGGCTCTAAGTCAGCATCCATTTCTTCAAACAATGGTAGTGAACTTAAAAGTAGGCCATAGAATTCATGTATTCTTTTTTTGACTGTTGCTATCAAGGGTTATGGTATACTATTCTGTAAAGTCTTTCTTATTTGCTTAACTACAGCAAGTACAAGAAACTTGCACATTTTTGAATGACGAGTTCAAAAATTTTGCATTATTAGTTGTCATAATATTGTAATGGATTTCTTTAAAACATGCTTGAGACCAAAAGTTATACCCAACTTTCTTTTCTAGGTATTTTTCAATTTTTGGACTTTTTATGGTATGTATTTTCCATTAAATTTTCGAAATTAATCAAGATATACTCATTTCACTACTGCCATAAACAATGGCAAATCCTATAATATTTGGACTTTATGTTTATTAGATGCTATGAGCAATATCCATGATGGGCATATGTGTGAACAAACTCTACAACTTTACCTATACTTTCCTTGTGATTAGAAATAGAAATATGTCATTCCAGCATACATGTTACCTCAAACTACTTATTGAAGAACTAAGTCCACGATGCATTATTTTCAAAAACAATAATGCCAAATGCAAGAGGATATAACTAATTTTTTTTCACTTGAAACATGGCAACAAGTACTATACCTCAAAATTTAGATTTGAGAAGCATTCCATCCTGTTACACGTTTTCCAAAACGTAAATTATATCGCAAGTGTACGGTATCAAGTTTTATAATATACGATCAAGTACGGATATCGAACCTACGTGGATTGAAATGAAATTCCTACTGAGTACTATAATTATATTAACATCTATTTTATTTAAAAAAACCATTCTCGTTGGCAGCACCACCGTGCTAGCTTCGCGATGTCATCGTCACTGGCGCTATAGCACTAGACTTTTACCTCCTTGAGGTTGCAGCTTGCGCTACGGCACCAATGGCGCTGCGATGCCAGCTTCCTGTAATTCTCCCTTAGTTGTGAACCAGCGCTGCAACGCCTAGTTTACAGCACTGCGGCACTCGTTTCCTGTAATTTTTCCTCATTCTCCTTGTTTTGATTATTATCCTTTCCATCTCTAAGATTAATCCCAAGCTTTTTCCCATCCATCCACACTCGTATTAACTTTGGCTCCTTTTCAACTCCAAGCTCGTCATCTTCACGAAGTTTCCTAGCCTATAAAACAACACGAACATACATATCAAAACGTTTGAAATTGCTCAAAGACAACCAAAATATCAAATTTAAATAGCATTAAACAATGAGTAAAACTCACTCATCAAATACCGTCAAACTTAATTCTTTGCTAGTCCTCTAGCAAACATAAAACGAAAGAGAAAAACTAATGACACACTAGCACACTTAAACAAACAAAGTCACCTAAAACAGATTTATTTAGCTAGCTTACCTTTATAGCTCAATATTGAACATGTTATATCAGCTATATAAACTGCTTCAATGTTATAGTGCAAAAAATAAGTTCGTACTTATTCAATGCAAAACATGTGTGTATGTAAAGAATTAAGTATACGACTGTACATTCAACAAGATGATCCGACCCCTGACCTTAAAAGTCAAATGTATCATTTCTTCACTCGTGGGACTCACACACACCCAAACTTGTTTCATTTCATTCTATTCCTCATGATGTAATATAAGGTTGATTTATAAATCACAACTCCTTAGTACCCTTTCAAGTTCTGTTAGATTTTATTAATTGCAGTTCAATATATCAACAAATGAGGCTTCTTCTTATTTTTTATTGTTTCAACCTCTAAGAATCAACCAAGTTACTAACCTCTTATCAAAGGCATAATCCTATTAAACAAGTGTTTTGGACTTAATCAAGGCATGTGGTGCGTCTTCTTTTTATGTCATACTTTTATATACTCTTTAACCAATTTTATGTGCGGACGTATCTATGCTAAGCTTTCTAAATGACCCATGTAGCGAGTTTTAGATCGATGACTTTCAAATCAGATAATTTTAAGACACCAAAATTTAAACCCTTGTAAACTTAATTACTCAAATCATAAAGGCTACGAAGAGCTTTCACAATGAGATTATTGCAGTTGTCCTCATTAGGATATTTTAGGATAGCTTTGCAAAAAGTGTTTTTTTTTTTGCGGTGATTAGTGCAATATCCCTTATTAAATACTCACTTTCGAAAAGACATCTAACTTAAAGTTTTCACCCAAATTTCATCCCATTGTGATCCTGAAACTTTGACATATTGTGTGTTTCGATCATCCAACAACTAACTTATCTGTGATCTTTATGTCGAACATCCAATGAACAAATATAGTAATGTTAATACTTTTGAATTTCAAATTCATCTCTTTTTTTCAACCGTGTTGCCTACAAACATCTGTTGCAAATTTCGTCTACAAAAATTATAGCACTTGTACTCCTATTTGACTTAATGACTTTAAATCCAAAACAGTTTCTTAAATCAAGCATTTGCATTGAAGCTTGGAGATCATTCTTGTTCCGAAACATTTGGATAGCATGTAGATCATCGGCATAAAAGATCTTTACTCATGGTCCTCAAGGATTCGAACAAACAACTTGTGGATTTTTAATAATCTCATCTGCCAATGTAACCAGTGTAGTAACATTATCTTCATTTATCAGATGAAAATCATCTTTTTGGTTGTCCCATACTATTTCCATCCATCCCAATAATCATCATCAATGAAGTTCACACAATCATTTTCAAAAGTATCATCGGACTTATCTGTTTGCATATTACATTCATCCATATCTTCTTCATTATACACAACAACTTTTGAATAGTATTCATGATAGCATGTTCATTTACCCCAACAAGTTGGATGTCTTGTTCATTATCAACATAACATTTTTTCACAAGGGTTAGACAAATTGGAAATTGGTCATGCAAAGAGAGAAATCAACTAACATCCATCTCGCAAATAATCTTCATTGGTGAAACTGATAATTTTGGCATGCCCGGAACAAGTAATCTCATCTTCATTTTTTATGGAACATAATCAACATTAACTGCTTTTCGAATTTCATCATAAAACTTCACATATGAAATATTTTTTAATACAAAAATATTTATTACAGTGTCTTGTTTCATTTCCTATCTATTTTCGAATTCATCCACTTTGGTCACTATTTTCAAATTCAACGAAATAACAATGATAATCACTACACCAGAGTCCATATCTAAAGTTCAACAAAAATACGTAATATGTTACCACATTATTGTAAAAGTGAAGATTATAAAATGCATCCTCATTTACAAACAAAAGGCAACGCATATTATTATAGAACAAGTTTTAATCAAGCATAAAATAATATTTTGTAGCTTAAAGCATGTATTTGCGTCATTTAGATTTGTGTAAAATAGTATAATGCTGTAAAAGAATGGTGGAATGATAAATTTGCAAACAACTACATCAACAACACGATTAACAACCTAAAACGACACTACAAAAGGAGGGCACTTAGCTTCAAAAAAAGGCACACGGATACATAAAAACAACACCATTATGTAATATTTCACTATTAATTTTACTTACCCAATTGATTTTTCATAAACCGCATGTAGTATACAACTTGAAAATAATAAGAAATTGTTAATTTTAAATTTATAAAGCATACCTCAACTATTTGGAATTGATTCTTGCTTATTAACTTTCCAAAATTTGTACCGTTTGATTTATTTTTGGTTCAAATAAAGTAACTTTAAATGTTTAATCACTAATTGCAACGAAAGATAATGCATATGAAGAAGAAGAAAATGGGGTTTGGAGATAGGTTTAATATATGAAAATAAGTTTGGAAATATGAGAATGAGGGTGAATTTAGGTTTGGGAAATTTGTAAATTTTGATTTTGAATTGAATATTTTAGATATTAAAAAATTCGAACATGTCATTAAGTATACTACTAGTTTTTACCCGTGCATTATGTTATTTTGAAGGTGATGTTAGTGTTTCATGTTAGTATTTTATGTTAGCGTCTTAGGAGTGTTTCAAATATTTATGTAAATGACTAAGGTCAAAAGTTTAAGCCTTTGTAAAGTATCCACTTGAAGTAGAATACAATCACAAGTAGTGCAATAAAAAAGCCTGAATGATACTGATTACAAATTTGACAAAGATAGCAAAGCAAAAATTATTTCACTTGAGCTTTAAATGAAGACAGACATAATAAAAGTACATGTCTACTGGCATTTATAGCAAGTTCTAACTTAAAGGGCTTTCTAAGAGTTCGACAACTAGTAAAACAATCACTCGATTGCACAAGTATTAACAAGAGCTTTTTGCCAACATATATATTTTGTAATATATAATTCTGTCAACAAAATATTACCATTTTTAATATTTCTATGTACTTTGAAAATTTAGTGCAAGTATGATAAACCCTGCATTAAATAATATATATAGTTTCATCAAAATAACTCCTATACTGATGCTAAGTATTAACATGGGTTGAAAAAGAAGAGCTAGGTTATGATCAATTATGGGAAGATCAAGTGTAGGATGTCGGAGCATGAGATTGTAGTAAACAATAGCAATTGTTGTACCAGTAATCATGCATGATCAAGAAAATAAAAGACCTTAAATATAGTCAAATGATCAAAATGACGAATTCATAAGCGTACCCTCTATGATGAACTAACGATTGTTGAAAGCAGCAAAAAAACAATTCATGATATCTACAATGATTTGATCCTAAACCTTACACTTAGAGACTGCAGTCGATGATTTTAGATCAAATCTAATGATTAGAGTGAGCATAGGAACAAAATGCCACCTTCCTCAACACTTCTGATAGCAGCAGCAAGGAATCCAATAACAGTATCCATAATAATTCTCCAGTCAAAACTCCATTTCCTTTGAATAGTATTTCAGAATAATATTTTCTTCCATGGATTAAGCTATATTTCCTTCTTATAAGAGCATTAATAAACAAAGATAAAATCAAAAACACAAGAAGCCATTTTAAGTGATTGCTAGAGTTACATCCACTGAGATTTCAATTTTCACTAAGGATGCGTTTGATTGCAAGCATGGAATTTATATGGAAAGAAAATAAATTCTAGGTAATTGAATTGCCTAGAAAATATTTGCATGGAAAATATCAATTACATGTGTTTGATTGACTTAATTTTCAACCTAGAAAATATTGTATTTTTCCATCTTTTGGTGTTTGATAGTCATTATTTTTCACGGAAATAATCATTTTTTCTAAATTTTGTTGTTTGATAGCCATTATTTTCCAAGGAATTTGTCACTTTTTCCATGAAAATTGTAAATTTTCTATGAAAATTATTCAATCAATTTTTAGAAGTATTGTTCAATGGTGCCTTCAATTTCTACACAAATATAATTCATACAAGATGAATTTAATACGTAACAAATACTTGAACAAATCGTTGAATATTATATTGAGGTGGCTCGGATCATGAAAAAATCCATAAAAACACACAATCATGTGCAATTACACTTTTATTCATGGGGTTCAGTGGCTTTCATATCCGTTGTCTCAAAAGAGTTGGTGTCCTCCACAATTTTTGATCAAGTGAAAACCTTAAAACCTTAACCAATTATTAGATAACCAAATAATCAATTAAATGAATAATGAACAGAGTTTGTTCATCATAGTACGGATCAAATAAAACAAATAAAAAAAATCACAAAATCTCTATTGCAAAAAAGTAGCAATTCAAACCAACATAGATATACTTTTACATATGGTTGTTAAATAATCCAAGTACGCTATTCTAAGGTAGTGGAGGTGGATCACGACCAAGCTTCTCATATATCATATACCGCATGAATTCTTTATCAGTCAAGCTCATAAATACTCTAGCTAGACTCTCGTCCGACTGAAATATTTTCATGACTTGCATGACGTCACACTTGTCTAAGTTCATGTCTTGTAATTTTTCCAGAACTAATTGCCAATTGATATGGTTTAGCGTATCTAACGTAGCTTGAATCTCCATAGCATTAGCAATTTTTTTTAGACGATTCGACAATGCTCGATAGGGCAATGAGACTGTCATCATTGGGTTGAGTACGTCGACGTCGAATTTTGTTGGTTCCTCCTTCGATGTTACGCTTAGGAGCACGAATTTCGCTTTGATCCATGGAATCATTTTGACCATCAACTTCATTCACATTTTCATTGTGAAATAGATTTTTAGAATCTTTTATATAATATAAATCGTATATATTATTATTTACGATATTTTACATACCATGAATGTGGGAGAAAGTGTCGTTGCCGGTTACAGCGCGGTCTCATGTAGCAGAATCATTTTCAAAGATAGCCTCCAAATCATCATAACAAGGACAAAGTTTCGTCCTCCACTTTTCGAATTCCAATTTTCCCTACAAAAAAGAGAGATGGGAGATATGTTATATGCGTAGTGAATGTCCAAAAGAAAATACGCTACTAAATTGTAATGACTAATAATTCCCTTGGTAAATGAAATATAATACCTTCAAATACTCCTCCTAAGCTAGTATATCAGCTGTGACACATCCATTGCTTGGATCTAACCCAAAACCACTCATACTTAACAACTAGCGAACTTCAACATATTCTTTTCTTATAGTCTTCAATCGTACCTTTACATTCTTATCTGACACCACGACTCCGCATCCGTTGTACACGCTCTCAATTGCTTTGGACACATGAAATGATGAAAAATCATTGTCACTCCTTTTGTGACTAGACAGCACTTGATGCAATAGTGCATTTATCAAATAACCATCCATTGCATCACTCCAACGTACATGATGAGTCCTAGAATTAAGATCCACTTGGGTTGAGCTTAGTTCCTCCACATCTGAATGGGTGGTTGGTCAAGGAACTCGAAAAGGTACTGACGAGCTTTGTCGATTATGTGCCATGAAATCTATATTGCAAGATTATAATTTTATAGCCAACCATTACATTAGAACATGTAAAAAATATATATCTAACAATTTGTCTTCAATAACAGCAATTTCGATTACAACATTTAAAATTTAGCAACCTTATCTCAATCATTACATAAGGTCATGATTAAAAATTACATATAACAATATGCATTCAATGTCAACAATAGATAAATATGAAAAAAAATTCTAAGTTTAAGTTCATTATTAAAAAACATAACTAAAAAACCATATTCAATCGAAATCAACTGTCGCATTCTGGTTGGGATGATAATCAGCCCACATTAAATCAACAATTGTATTCCTCTTATTAGACCATGCTTCATGAGCTGTGAAAGATATTTGAGCATTTGGAGTTTCATCTTCAGGTACATCAACATGTGTAGGGTTAACCTCATCATCGCTACTATCTAAGTCCTCATCGAAAATATCTTCTACATCATCAATTCTTAAGAAGTTGTGGACGGCAGAACAAGCAAGGACAATCTTTGCTTGTGTGTCAATGTCGTGGTAGGGTTGATGTCTCAAATATGCAAATCTTTTTTTAAGCAAACCAATTGTCCTCTCAATAACATTACGTAGAGATGAATGTCGAAAATTGAACAATTCCTTGCTACTTTCAGGACGTTGACCCTCAATGTCTCTACGATGATAACGAGTGCTACGGTATGGTGCAAGAAACCCCGGAACCAATGGAAAGCCAGCATCGACAAGATAATATTTACCTAGTAAAGAATTGTCCATGACATAGTTATTATTTAATTATTGTCATTGGTACGAGAAATTGGATTTTCAAAATAGGGATACAACTTACCAAAAGGAATTGTTAGCTTTTGTCCTTGGCGTAGTATTGCACTCCTTAACAATCGACCATCATGTGCGGATCCCTCCCAACCAGCAAGCACATAAGTAAATTTCATATCAAATGTACAAGCTACTAAAACATTCTGAGAAATCACTTGCTTTCTATTTCGGTACCTAGCTTGCTCCTCTAAGGGGACATTCGCAGCAATATGTGTACCATCTATTGCCCCTACAGCATCCTTTAAAAAAGAATACCTTCAAAACATTAGAATATTAAACTTTTAAGAAATACATTAGAATATGTGCTTTCCTAACCTTGAAAAAAGAGTACCATGGCTTCACATTTTCCTTCTCGTATGGTGAGTTATGAATAGTGGCATTAATCACAACATCTCTATACAGTCCAAGACAAGCGTGTAAGACCCTATGGAAGTAAAAACTTAATGTTTGACCAGATCTGAAGAAAGTAAAACTTCCAGCTCGATTACATTGGTCATGCCCGACCGTGTGCAAAAAAATTGCCACTTGTTCCTCAATTCGAACATATTTACTATCAACTAATCCATATGTTCTCAAACGAGCACATAATCTTTGAAAAGAACCTATCTTCATCCTAAGTAGGTCACGACGTGTTCTATCACTCGTTCCAAGCATCCGTGTTAGTGTCATTTCTCTTTCAGAATCCTAATTTCTATGAGGAGCCCTAGGGAGATGTCGTTCACGACGCCTAATATCGTTGTATATCACAATCGCTTGCATGACCATCGTCCAAAATAAGCCCAAATGTTGTCGTTGGCGTCTACGTTGATTCCTTGCCGTAGCCATGTTACCTACTACCATGTATTAAATATAAATTCAATAGAAAAACCTGGTAAATTATATATAATAACTATTAAACATAATGTTGGCATACTAGAATTGGCTGGTATTGTAAGAACTCACCAACTGAAATATTCAAGCAGGTCAATTGCAATATAAGCAACAGGGAAAAGAGGGGACTCACAAAGGATCAAACACCTCGGCAAAGTTGCCTAAGTAGCTCAATAAATTTTATTCTATCTGTATCACTATGTTCTTTACAAGTACACAGCGCATCTTATGGGAGTTCATCTTATTAGACACTTTAGACACTATAATCTAGGATCTATTACTATTAAATTCAATGTTGGCACACTTGAATTAGCTAGTATTGTAAGAACTCACCAGCAGAAATATTCAAGCAGACCAATTGTAATATAGGCAACAAGGAAAAGAGGAGATTCACAAAGAATCAATCACCTCGGCAAAGTTGCATGTTAGCTCAATAAATTTCGTTAAATTATTATCACCATGTAATTTACGAATATCCCATGATTCATCCTATTTCAATGCAACTTCAGATACTTAATTGAGGTGAATAAAATTCAAATGGCAGAACCATAATATAGATGATAGATATGAGACATACGTGTCACAACTGGAAATTTTTCCTATTTTCTTGACCTCAAATAATAAAATCACTTATTAGAAATAGGATGCAGTTTTATCAGCAATCCAATAATGCTCATTTGGCAATCATGTTTACTAGTAATAACAACATACTTCACTGACGAATTCATAAATTTCCTTTATCACCCATATATAGGCCAACAAGTATCATCTAGTCTTACGTTATTTACTATGTCCCAAATTCAGGTCAATTTATGTACTTTCTATGGATGCTAAAAATGCCAATATTCATTGGCAAATAGCTTAACAAATCTTACTGGCAGCTAATTGAAAATCGTTCATACTTCACCTTTTAAGGCAAAATTCAGATTAAAAGAACAAAAATAATCCAAATCTGCTTCATAATTGATAAAGAGCTACTACAAAATCAGGGGAAAATGCTTATCACCCTTATGGTTTAGAAAACTGCACATTACTCTCCTGCCAACTTGGCCTAATGGAGTGAATGTCTCTTAAAATTTCATACTCTACATATTCTGCATTAACAATTCGCAATCATGTGTTCTTTGCCAATTCTCCGAAACAATAAATTTTTATTATCAAATCACACACAGAAAGGATAAATACGTCTACCTCTTAGAGCTTATTCTGGTTAACAGGCACTATGTGTTCTTAATCTTTAATAGAATGTCATGCAAATTCTTCCACAAACTGAATCAATTGAATGCAGAATAAAGGCTTCTTCACACGCACGGTGATATTCGATTATTAATCGGAACCCACAATTCCATCCAAAACAATTAACCTGTATAAATCAAATAATCTAAACCCAAAACAAGTAATTACACAAAATATTTCAAGGATGATCGAACCCATAATTTTAGATGATAAATCAAAAAAATTAAAACCCAAAACAAGTAATTAAAACAGAGAAAATGGAAAATACCAAGATTATGAATTGATGACAGAGAATCGAGAAAGCCCAGAAAATAAATCAATGGAATCGGCGAATTCACTGTCGAACGAGGAAGGAAATACTGGAGAAGTCCTTCTGTGAGAGAGAGTATTGATGTGTGAGAGAGAGAGAGAGAGAGAGAGAGAGGTGTGAGGATGGGTGAGTACTGATCGCTAATTCCTTGGAACGTGCAGAGTGGTTGGTTGGTTTTACGGTAATTATCAATTGTCCGGAAAATAAAATCTACCTCACCCCTAGAAAAATATTTTCCTTGTTTTTGCGGAAAATCTACTCACGTGATGAAAAGTAGGAAAATATTTTTCATAGAAAATATTGGCAATCAAATAGTACAAAATTAAGAATTTGGATGGAAAAAATACATTTTCCATGAAAAATATTGGCAATCAAACACACCCTAAATGAAGAAGAAGATTACAACATGGTCCATGAAAATCTCTTTAAAAAGTAAGTAAAATATGATTTATACTGATAATTGCAGAGAACTATCCAAATAAATAGGAACTTCAACAACTTTAAATTATCCATAATTGTAGGCCTGCCCACGTAGAGATGAATGATAGACAATTCAAACCTCAAATTGACTCAAGAAATACGAAAATAACTCACAGGCTACACATGACGAACAAGCAAAAGATAGTTTTGTTGCAAGGAACTGATAAATTTTAACAATGAATTATGCTACATACATCTTTACTTATACTCCGTCATATGACACCGTCGTTCCTTATGATTTTTTCAAGTAAAAAATAACTAAAATGATGGTACCTT
>CAIGRF010024794.1:9711-24799 GCA_903798235.1 Fraxinus ornus
AGCGGATCCGTAATCATGGAGTTTGTCCCAATGTGCTCTATGAAAATTTGTCCACTTTGTACTCTTTCCTTCACAACCATGAACTTGATGTCAAGGTGTTTTGACTTAGATGAGCTCATGTTGTTATTGGAATATAGAACTGCTGAGTTATTGTCATAATATAACTTTAGTGGTCTTTCTACACCATTCAGAATGCGCAGCCCAGTGACAAAATTTCATAGCCATATTCCACAATTAGACGCCTAATAGCATGCTCCAAACTCTGCTGCCATGGTAGAAGAAGCTATAAGTGTCTGCTTGGCACTCTTCCAGGATATAGCTCCTCCAGCTAACATATAGATATAGCTTGATATGGATCTCCTACTGTCTTGGCATCCAGTAAAATCAGAATCGGAGTACCCTATGATCTCTAACTGATCCGATCTGATATAGGTGAGCATGTAATCCTTTGTTCTCTTCAAATACCCCATAACCCTTTTGTCTGCTTTCCAATGATCCATCCCAGGGTTGCTCAAATATCTGCTTAGCATTCCAACAATGGATGCTATGTCTAGACGTGTACAAACTTGAGCATACATAAGACTCCCAACAGCTGATGATTCCCTATGCATAAGTTCAGAATGCCTTTAATTATTGTCATGCTTTGGGCTCCATTCCCGTACTATGCTTACAAAATATCTTTATACTAGTCGAACAAAGAAATATGTCTGATCGTGTCTGTATGATTTTTGAAAATTAGGCTGCCACTGGAATACCATTCTCAATCCCCAATCCGAGACAACTTAATGTCGGTCAATGTGGAAGGAGGTATGTGAGCCCTTACACGGAGATATTGACATATATACAATTTGTAGGGTGGACCTGGTATAGCATTTGCCAATTATGTATTAAAAAAGGATTCAATATTGGAGTGTCTGGTTTGGTTCCTTGTGCTATTAATGAAACCTATATATTAGCTAGCTTGGAGACAAGGCTCGAGTTTGTACGATAAACTCATGAAGATGTCTAAGGAGACATTGGAAGATGAAAGAGAAATCCGGGCCCTTTCATGGTATCAAGGTGAGAGCGATACGAAGAATGACGAGGTGAACGATTTGGACAAGAAAAGATTAGAAGAGTCCTTCTTCGCAATTGGCACTAATTTATCTTCACTTAACCTTCCAGTTATTGAGGTAATATTATATCATATAGTTCGTACATGTTTCTTTTGCAACTTTATTCAGACTTTTTACATTGTAATAGTACAGATGGCATTGTCATCGGGCTTACAAGCTTATGTTGATATTGTAAGGAATTCCAATTGGCAATCAAACTTCTGATCATCATAACAGTTGATGTAAAATGATTGCAGTTATTGAATGTTGAATCAATCCACATTAGCACTCAAGGCAAAGATAGTATAGGGAAGATGATGGTTAGCGCCTTCCTCCACCTTGATTGAAGTTAGTTTATAATCTATTACAATAGTTAGTAATAGGTTCTACAGCAATGACCCACCAATCACCTCCACAGGTCCCATTAGTAACTATTACTAATAGATTGTAATTTAACTTCAACCAAAGTGATGAAAAGTATCAGTCATCTTCCTTAGACTAACCTGGCCTTGAGTGCTAAGGTGGACTAGATCACCATTTAACAATTGCAGTCTCTTTACATTAATTGTTATGACATTTAGAAGTTTGATTTCCAACTAAGCTTTTCTTAAAATATTGAAATAAGCCCGATACCAATGCCATATGTACCATGACAACGTAAAAAGCTTTAATCAAATTGTAAAAGAAACTTGTGCAAATTATATGATATAATTACCTGAATACTTGGAAGATTAGATGAAAATAAATAAGTGCAAATTGCAACGAAAAACTCTTCTAATCTTCTCTTGTACAATTGGTTTGCTTTATTGTTTTTTCGCATCGCTCTAACCTATATACCATAAAAGGACCCGAAATTCTCCTATGCCTTCCAATGCCACCTTAGACCTCTTCATGAATTTATTATATAGACTCGAGCCTCGTCTCCACTCCAATATAGAGTTACACTAATAGCACAATGAATCAAACTAGTCATCCCAATGTAGTAATCCTTTTACAATATATAATTGGTAAATATCATACCCTGTCCATCTCATGAGTTGTATATATGTCAATATCTCAACGTAAAGGCTCATATGCCTCTTTCCAAGTAAGCCCAACAAAAGTCATAGGACTGAGAGTTGAGAATGATATCCATGTTGGATATAACTAGTCCATTGTACATTCACCACACCACATTGACCAGACATTGCTTTGTCTGACTAGTATAAAGATATTTTGTAGGCTTAGCACATCAAAGGAGCCCAAAGCATGACCATAATTAAGAGCAATCAAATGGCCTAAACTAGATAAACTTATAAATAATTGAAACTGTGAGTAAATTATAATTGTCAACATGTGGTTTAATGTACATTAGTAAAAGATGCATGTTTTTTTTTTTTTTTTCTCAATTGTCTTTTATTCTTTTTGTTTTTTCAGTAGGTACTAGTCATTATCATGTGAGTAGCACGAGTTTTGTGTTTATTGTGTTTTTATTAGTGCAAAATCGTAGATTTTTCAAAAACTTGTTGAAGATCCCAAGTGTTTGGCCAAGTCTGATCATTTGGTTGATTGCATTATTGAAGAGCCTATATGTAACGCCCCAAAATTCATACATCTTGAGGTATTACAAAGAAAAAAATCCATTTACTTTTATTTACTTAAAATGTCGAACGACAAATTCTTTAATAAACAAAATATTGGAACATCCATAAATTTAAATTTGAATCATAAAATCGTGTCTTTAAAAAAAATTAAACATTCTCAACTAATAAATTCAATATTAATGTTATTGAACAAAACAAACTACTAAAATTTAAAGGTAGTAAAACTTAATATTTTCGTATGTCAAAATCACTTGGCAGTCCGCTGCACCATCCCACCACGGCTCCAATCGACCCGAACTAGCCTGTAAAAATTTATAAGTGTGAGTATTTAAAAAAAACACACAGTAAGATACGTGCAGTTTCCATAGACAATTCATATCACATTTCTCTTTGTGGAGTATATCGGTGACTAAACGAGATACCCATCATTTCTCATTTTGAATTCCCGAAGGATTTCACATTTCTTTAGGTCGAACCCGAATGTCCACTGGCAATTCATGCATAAATTATTGAACATAAAAGTATACGGAAACATACCACTTGCACAAAAGTATCTTATCTTGATTGATCAAATGAGCTTTTGATAAAAAAAAATATATATTAGAAATTTACAGTTGCTTTATATGAAAGCTGTCGGGTGAAATTTCTTTGGTGGTGAATTGTGGGACAATTGCAGACTATTTATAGTTAAAAAATTTAGTGGTTGAGTCATGGTGCAATTGTGATGGAAAATCGTATTTATCACATTTGATAAAAATTGAATTTCTAGTAAACAAATCACAAGTTTAGGAGGCATACTTCAACGTAAAGAAAATGGAAACATGTAAGCTATATGTGATGCATTAAACCCAAAGTGTAAGGACTTGAAGATAAGACAAGAGCATAGGCACCGAATCGAATAAAATGTTGAAGAGTGTAATGCATGTGCAAAGTGAAATGTTGCATAGAAATGACCAAACAAAGTATAAACGAGGAAGTGATACAATGCGTGACAAAATATAGCAAGAAGGTGGGTAACTGCTAAAACATGGCAAAATGTGGTGCAAAGAAGTGATAATTGCGGAGGAATGAAGAAAATGTGATATTTAGACGCTTATTTAACCAAGCAAGTTCACCGTCGGACACCACCGTAATATTTTCCTGACAACCTCAGGGCATATGGAAGTATGCATGGTAATCTAACACATATCAAAAATGTAGAAAAAAATGGATGTCAAATGAGCTAGAAAATCGAGGGCTGAAGTGGGTGCCGTGAAGTGCCTTGTGCCTAGCCATGTCATGCTCATGTGTTGTCATTGTTGGCCTTGGTGTTGTCATCACAATTTGCAAAGAATCATCAACACACAAACATCCAAAAATGCATATCAATAAGGTCAAAGGCCAAGGTAAACCTAATGCGCAACAATTTTTCTCATAGGACATTCATCGAACACGTTGTAAGCATTGTATTGATCTAAAGATTTCTCAAACCCTTGGTCATGCTCCAAGCCAAAGTTTGTTCAATACAACTCAATCACACCCAAACCAACATTTAAATCCTAAGGCCAACCTCTTCAAGCAAGTAATCGATTAAATGAAATTGCAATAAAAAAAAGTAGGCTTACCTTGAAATCTTCAAATGAGAAGGAGAATGTGATATGATGAAGATACAAATGTTGGTGATATGTGATGGTGTGCAAGTGAAATTGTAGGGTGTAATGGGCGTGTGATGGGCGAGAGTGTGGTGTGCGCATACGGGTGGTATGAGAACGGGTTATGTGTGTGATGTTGGGCGTGTGTGTTTAAAATGAAAAAGTCAAGGCCAAGAAAACGAACCATGCGACCGCATGGAGATAATGATCAGGGCCAAAATTGGCCTTGATGTAGGTCATGCGACCGCACCACTGGTAATACCATGCAGCTGCATGGGCTATCAGCAATGCTGGTCTGGGCTTAAAATGTCAATTTTCCAATTTTTTCCCTCAGTGACCCCAATGCCTCAATTTTTGTGCTAAACATGTTCAAATGAGTACGATGATGTGGGGCACATGAAAAAAAATTTGGAAATCATATTTCATCTCGTAAAAGTCCATTTTTGGTCGATTTTCACGAAAAACCCGATTTGTTACCCCCAATGCTACGATTCTCCCACTACTTGTCAAAACACATTTCAAATCACTATGTGAGCGTGTAAGCCATGAATCTCACTCCAAAATCACTTCTAACTTGAAAACACATGTGGACTCCACAAAAATTACTAGTTTTATCCCTTTGCCCCTAAACACGTGATTTGTGCACAAAATTGGTAAATGACCATTTCAACACCCTCAAACTAATTCTTGATATATTATAAACTACGTGGGATCATGCGTGGATGCTTAAGGAATCCTAGAGACGATGAACTACCCACTATGTCTAAAAATCTTGAAATATGAAAAATGTAAAAACTAATGCAGAAAGCGGAATAAATAAAAGGGAAGGAATATGTTGGGTTGCCTCCCAACCAGAGCTAGTTTATAGTCGATAGCTCGACTGTAACGTGGTGCTTCATTCTGGTTCCTGAAGATGGACGGTTGAATTTTCTTTTCGAAATTCCCCGCTCCAATAGTGCTTAAGCTACTGTCCATTCAGTGTGAAGTTCCCTTTTCTCTCATGATTGATCTCAACCGTACCGTACGGTAGAAATTTTGTAACTATATATGGACCTGACCATCGTGACCTCAATTATCCCGATAAGAGCTTGAGTCTAGAATTGTACAACAACACTTTCTGCCCCACTACAAACTCTCACCGTTGAATATGCATGTCATGCAATCTCCTGGTGCACTCCTTGTACAATTTTGCATCGTCACATGCTTCCAACCAGAACTCCACCATTTTATTTAGTTGAAGCAACCGTTTTTCACCAGCTGCTATCAAATCCAAATTTAAATTCCAAAGTGTCCAAAATGTACGGTCCTCTAATTAATAGGTAAGTGACATGCTTTTCCAAGGATTAGGTAGTAGGGAGATATGCCTATAGGAGTTTTGAATGCCGTCATGTAGGCCCATAACGCATCATCTAACTTCCTGGACTAGTCTTTTCTTGAGGAATTCACGATCACTTCAAGGATTCTCTTCAACTCCCGATTTGACACTTCAACTTACCCGCTTGTTTGGGAATTCTATGGGGTAGCTACTCGATGCTTGACCCCATCTTTACTCAATAGCTGTTCAAACTGGAGGTTGCAGAAGTCCTTCCATCCGTCACTAATTATGGCCCGCAGTGTACCATAGTGGTTGAAGATACACTTTTTAAGAAACCCAATTACCACCTTAGCATCAATGCTTGGTAATGTCACCGCTTCTGCCCACTTTGATACATAGTCCACTGCTACCAGGATGTATTGATTAGAGAGTGACGGGGAAAATGGCCCTATGAAATCTATCCCCCGACATCAAAAAGTTCCACCTCCAAAATACTATTTAGAGGCATTTCATGTCACCGTGAGATATTTTCTGTTCGTTGACACCTGTCACATCTCTTCACAAATTTGAATGCATCATTAAATAATGTAGGCCAGTAGAACCAGACTATAAAATCTTGGCTGCTGTCTTGGAAGCTCCAAAATGACCCGCATAAGCATATGCATGGCAATACTCAAGTATTTGAGGCACATCTTCCCAAGCTACACAACATCGAATGATCTGATCCGCCCCACTCCTATACAAATTTGTATCATCCCAAAAATAATAATTCAAAACCGTAAAGAACTTCTTCTTCTGATGAATATGTACTTGTCTGGAAAATTTTCATTTATGTCAGCTGACTCTTCAGGCTCATCCAGTTGCAATCTAGACAAATGATTTGCTACCACATTTTCAGTGCCCTTCTTGTCCTTTATTTCAATGTCGAACTCCTGCAACAATAAAATCCATCGAATCAGTTTCAATTTGACATCCTTCTTTGTCAGCAGATACTTCAGTGTAAGGTGATCAATATATACTATGACCTTTGATCCCACAAGGTATGGCCCGAATTTATCAAATGTATACACTACAACCAGGAGCTCCTTCTCAATTGTTACATAGTTCATCTGAGCATCATTTAGAGTTTTGCTTTCGTAGTATATTACATGGAAGATTTTGTTTTTCCTATATCCCAGAACTGCACCCACGGTGTAATCATTGGCATCATACATCAACTCAAAAGGTAGTCCCAGTCTGGTGCAACGATCACTGGTGCTGAAGTTAGCTTCTGCTTCAATGTGTTGAAAGATCATAAGTACTTCGCAGTAAATTCAAGCTGGTTGTCCTTCATCAATAGGGTACATAACAATTTTGTGATCTTCGAGAAATCCTGAATGAAGCCCGGATGCTCGAGGAAATTGCGAACACCTTTTACTAATATTGGTGGAGGTAGCTTCTCAATAACCTGAATATTTGCTTTGTCTACCTCAATCCCATTTGCTGAGATTCGATGTCCCAAAACAATCCCCTCTTGGACCATGAAATGGAAATTCTCCCAATTCAACATTAGGTTTGTTTCTCTACACCTGTGTAGAACCAAATTCAGATGTCTCAAGAACTCATCAAATGAAAACCCAAAAATAGAGAAGCATCCATGAATACTTCTATGAATTTTTCAACCATGTCGAGAAATATTGCCATCATGCATCTCTAAAATGTGGCGAGGGCGTTGTATAGACCAAAAGGTATCTTACGGTAGGCGAAGGTACCATAGGAGCATGTGAGGTGGTCTTCTCTTGGTCATCTGGCCCTATTGGTATCTGATTGTAACCTGAATACCCGTCGAGAAAACAGTAGTGTGAATGCCTTGCCAACCTCTCCAACATCTGATCAATGAATGGGAGAGGAAAATGATCTTTCCATATATCTACATCCCATAACTGTTCTAGTAGGGATTATCTCATTCTTCTCATTCTACAAAACTGTGATTTTTCCTTCTTTAGCATAACTTGAACTAGGCTAATTCGGCACTGTCTGATATATGATAAATAATCCATACGTTCAAACCTCTAATATGACCACTTCTTTCATGTTGGGATTCAATCATCACTTTCTCTACACTCAGCCAAAATTCTTCTCCATGAGGATCTTATGCATGCATAGTGAAAGGTTGATCCCTTTTATATCTGTTGTGATCCATCCAGTGGCTGTTTTGTTATCTCTGAGTACCCGCAATAGCCTTTCTTCTTCCACCTTGCTTATTATGTTAGAGATAATGACTGGAAGTGTGCTTGACTCCCCCAAGTATGCATATCTAAGATGAAATGGTAATTTCTTGAGCTCTAGTTTAGGTGGTTGCTGAATGGATGGTACTTGCTTTTTGGTTCATGTTCCAAATTCTTCAAAGTGTCGTTTTTGAGAATATGGTGGGTTGATTTCCATAAACCTTGCACATGTCTCAATTTCAAGAGATTTTAAATTTGTTGATTGAGAACGAGTGATACACTCCTCATACGCATCTGAAGGATGTTAGAGCAAAAATGTATCATGAACCACCTTGTCAAGACATCAATTTGGAAGCAACTATTTGACTCTGTTGGAAACTTCATAGCCTTGAAGACATTAAAAGAGATATGTTCTTTACCAAGTCTCAGAATCAACTGTCCCTTCTGAACATTGATCAGTGCTCTACCAGTGGCCAAAAATGGCCTGCCTAGAATTAGCGGAACATCCTTGTCTTCTTCCATATTCAAGATGAGGAAATCAGCAGAGAAGATAAATTTTTCCACTTTGATTAGTACATCCTCTATTATTCCCCTTGGATGTGTTAATGATCTGTCAGCTATCTCTAGTGTCACTGTCATTGCCTTGGCTTATCCTAATCCAAGTTTCCTAAAAACAGACAGGGACATTAAATTAATACTCATAAAGGTTTATCAAAATAAAAATCACCAATAGTGCAAGGGACAGTAAAACTCCCTGGGTCTTTCAACTTTGGCGAGAGCTTTTCTGAATTCTCGCGCTGCATTCCTTAGCCAACATCACTATCTCATGTTCCTCCAGCTTCCGTTTGTTTGATAGAACGTCTTTCAAGAATTTGGCATAACTTGGCATTCAGAATAGTGCCTCAGCCAGTTGGATGTTTATATGGAGATTTTTGAACACTTCAAATTTTTTTTTATTGTTGTTCCATCTTATGCTTCTTCAAACGTTGTAGGAATGAAATGGGTAGCTCGTAGGGATTAACCGAATTGTCTAGAATTTTCTACAATACTTCTAGACTTCATTTCACCGGTGTCTTCCTGGTACTATCAATCTGCTCCTCATTCTCTTTTTCAGAAGACTCTACTATGTCTTTATTTGTACCCAACCTTTTCACATATATCTCAAGTAGCTAAATCCCACTTCTTGTAGTAATGGCTTGAGCGTGCTCCCTAGGATTCACTTCTGTATTGCTTGGCAGTGCACCAGGTACTCATTATGTCATGGAAAGAGCCAATTCTCCTATCTGTGTCTCTAGATTCTTAATAGCTGTACCTTGATTTTGGAAGTTTGTTTCTATCTTCCTTATAAACTAATTTGTGGTCTCCATGTATTTATCTGTCTTTTCCATGAGTTTTGCAAAGATCTCCTCCAACTAGGATTTCTTCTCCTGCTGAAAATTGCCCTTGAGCTTAGTTATGATTTTTATTTTTATTTCCATTCCAAGAGAAATTAGGATGATTTCTCCATCCCAGGTTGTACGTGTCAGAATGAGGGTTGTTGTGCTAAAGTTGACCCCACTGCACATACTCCCCGTGCTCCATTCCTTGTGAAACGATAGGACATTCGTCAGTGCCATGTTCTTCTCCACACTCCTCACAACTGTATTTTTTTACTTGTGTTGAGCTTGTTGTTTGTGATAACCTCTCCACCTTGTGAAATAAGGAATCAATCTTTGCAGCTAAGGCTGAATATGTATCTACCTCGTATACTCCAGCTGATTTCTTTGGACCTCCTCGATCTGAAGACCACATGGCTAAAGTGCTAGCCATTCTTTCAAAAAACTCCCAAGCTCCATCAATCGTTCTTGTGGTAAAGAAGCCATTTGATGATGAGTCAACCATGCTCCTAAAAGTCAAAAGTAGTCTTGTGTAGAAAAATCTTATTTTGTCGAACCCGTGTTGAGGACATTTCCTTAGCATGTTCTTAAATCTGTTCCATGCTTCATCAAACAACTTGGATTCATTCTGATTGAATATTGAAATGTCGTGTCTCAGTCTAGCAACTTTGGCCGGTGAGAAGAATTTCGTTCATAATTTGTGGGCCAGATCGTTTCAAGTAATGATGCTTGCCACAGGGAGTGAATCTATCCACTCAAGTGCTTTATCCCGCATAGTGTGTGGAAATAACCTCAACCTGATAGAATCTTCTGATATCCCTTGGTACCTGAAGTGTTGACACACATCCAAGAAGCGGGATACATGTGTATGTGGATTCTCATTAGCTATCCTGTAGAGTTGGTGTCCGTTTGGAAGAGTTGGATGACATTCGTCTTCAGCTGGAAGTTTGGCTATTCTAATGCAGGGTAGATAATGCCGGATTGACTTTGGGCGACGAATGGTGATAAGAAATCCCCAAGAAGAGCATTCCCATCATATTGTACCTCCGCATTGGCTAGAGCTGTAAGATTTACTCTTGGTTTTGATTGTTGAATAGCCATTAGTATTTGTCCTTAATTTTCCTGCTGTACTGTTCTAGCTAACCTTTGCCTGTGATGAAATGTTCGTTCATTCTCTAAATCTGTTGGAAGTAGTTCACCACCAATTGATCTTCGCATACAAATTTTAAGGCAAGAAAAACAATAGCACTTAGCTCAGCCTAAATAGAAAAACTGAATAAAATATAATATGTAAACTAAAATTAAAGATAAGTTCGAATTAGTGTCTAAGTAACAAAAATCAGTCTAAAATCAATATCTGGTGGCGGCACCAAAAAATTGTTCACGAAAATATTTATTCGTTTTAAAATATCGTAACTATACAGTTCGTAACAAGTACTCCCTCCATCCCAAAAAGATAGTCATGTATACTATTTTTGTCAGTCCCAAAAAGATAGTCATGTTTCCATTTTAAACATGTATTAAATTTTTCATTTGCACATATACCCTTATTTAATACATCTTGGTATAATAGACACCAACTACCTAGATAAGGGATAAAGGGTATAGATGAAAAAACATAGTAAAATTTAATACTCTAACTATACTAACTACCATTTCTTAATCTGTGTGAAAATAACTATAGGACTATCTTTTTGGGACAGAGTGAGTAATAAAGTGGAATTGAGAATTCCAGATATTGTTCCCACATGGATTGATTTAACTTGATTCGAATTACCGAAACCTTAACCGAATCTATGAAAATTTAGATGATTGTAATGATTTACGACTAAACTATAACTACTTCGCACTTTAAATTTAGGTTGCTACTAAATGCAAATGAATGATCGAATGCTAATTAGATTTTTTTTTATTATGAATCAACAACAAGCACTAGGATTATGAATCTCCATGCAATGCTCACCTTGAGTCTAGTTCTACAATATTGACAACATGCTTGATAGTATGAAGAATCAATTATTCTAACCTATCCAACAATCTCTCCCGAGTAAAGTTGAACCTATTTGTGTAAACCACCCGACTATATCTCTATGACGAATGTAAATTCAGAATGCATGTAGTTTTATAATCACTTAGAGATTTACGGAAAGCATAGGGATATATCTCTATCCCTTATCGGACTCTACGATAATCAATACCTTGTCAAATCTATTTCCCTTCTCTCGAATCCATGAAATAGATACATTCACACAATCACGTGCATAATAATTGTAGAAACAATAAGTGAATAAAAATCATTCAAACATGGAGAATTCAAAGTTTACATAGCAAGGTTCTTCAATCTTCTAGTACAGAAATAACTAGCCTAACATGGAGAAAAGAATAAATTACGAAAATAATTTAAGAGAAGACATCACCAATAACAATTGTTCTTGAAAAACCGAAAATCTTGTTGTTGCTTTTTGAGATCCTTGCCTCAAGAGCTTCTTCAAGATGTATTCTAGGGTTCTTCTATCTCATATGATGTCCCTCCCTTCGCCCTGGATGATTTTAGGCTTAAATACGTGGACAAGATTCTTTTCCATAAGTGGTTGAATGGGAAAAGGAAACTATAAAATTCATGCCGAACTTCAACCATGCGGCCGCATGGTTGTAAGCCATGCGACCGCATGGTTCACAAGTTTGGCTTCTTTTTTTCCCTGCTTGCCTATGTGTGACCGCATGGTTAAGTCATGGTTAAGTCTACCATGCGGCCGCATGGTAGATGAAACTTTCAATGTTCTTCAATTTGGTCCTTAAAGTTCATTCTCTCTTGTTTTGGCCTCTTTTGGTCATTCTTTTCCCTCAATCATCCCATGCATCCCTCAGATTAATTTAGCTCGTGTATGTCCTTGAGTCGGGCTTTGGGCTATCTTTTGGTTATTTGCATTTTGGTCCCTGAACTTTCTTTTTCTTCCTTTTTGGTCCTTTTTCGCCAATTTCTCTTACTTTCCACCAAGTCCATCAATATAGTGCTACAAAACTAAATTAGATAGAATTAAGCCATATTCAAACACTTGTATCAACAATTAGTCATAATATGTGGCCGAATAAGTGTTGGAAAATGCAATTATCAATGGGGATCTTTAAAATCTATTAAACTATATTTCCGTACTATAGTTTGTTCATTTTGTATGGCTAAAAAAAAAAACTTGAATTCCATTTCAACGTCATGTATGTAAATTAGCTGGAAATTTAATAAAGAGGTAAAGTCATTTTTATATAATATCTATAGCATTTTAGGCACGTTTTCACACCCAAGTTTGTTAATTTTTACACCCAATAACGATTTCAAATTTACTGCTAGTACAATTTCAAATTTACTGCTAGTACAATTTCTCGTTATGTCCCACTGAATGTCGTCCTGACCCAAGGATTCTTAGACCTAGCACAAAGCTAATGTGGCAGGAGGCACGTGAAACTCTTCATATAGGCATCGACATAAGTAGACCTTGTGGGGTGGGACCGGGAATGTCATTTGCGAATTCAATGCTACAACGAGATCCTTGCCTCAGGGTGATCGGTTTGGTCCCTTGTGCTTTTGGTGGAGCCAATATATTTGAGTGGAAACAATGCTCCTATCTTATAATCGACTCTTGAGGAAGGCTTATGCATGACTACAAGATGAACGAAAAATTTGCGCAATTCTGTGGTATCAAGGTGAAAGTGATTCCCCAGATGACACATGGGCTAAAATGTATAAGATGAAGTTGATAGAATTTTTCATTGACATCAGGGGAGATTTAGCTTCCCCAACGTTCCCAATTGTTCAGGTATGGTTACTTTGTGCGAATTTTTCGTAAGACGAATTGATATTCTTTAGATCTCATTTAATTTTTCTTCTTCGTCATTTTTTTAATCAATCAAATGGGGTTTTAATTTTTGATCAAATTGGTTTTCTTTCGAAACCTTTTTGACTGCTCAATTTCTTTGCACAAATGAATTCTGCGTTTTAATTCCATCGATAAACGTTTGCTATTGGCCTGATTTTTTACATTCATTTCTAACAATGTTCTGGTAATTTTTGTTTTCAGATCAATTATTCTAAAAAATGGTGTATTGAGTTCGTCATTAATGAGTTTTCATCTAAAAATGGTTTGAAATTAGTTGCCAATTGGTTTTATCATATTTACGCCTAATGATTTCTTGGACATTTAAAGTTCTTTAGGCATCACTGCAACATTTTGGTGTAACTTTTGAAATTTTCTCAAGATGACAAGTATTTGTTTGCTTTCTCCAGTGATTCACATATATATGTCAATTAATCACATCTTGTCAGTACATTCAATATTTTATATAAAATAAATCAAAAAAATTATATGATAATTGGTTGTAGGTGGCATTGGCTTCAAATGTAAGACCCTACTCCGAGGTTGTAAGAGAAGCCCAACTGGGGACAAAACTTCTAAATGTAGTATGTATTGATGCTATGGGACTGGAGGAGAAAAAAATGATGAACTAGGAATTATGGTTAATGCCTTTCTTCATCTTGGAATTTAAAGGATTGGTAAGGACTTGATTGGAATATATATGTATATAAAACGTGATTCATTGTCTTTTTGAGTGTTGTCTTTTAACAACTTTCTTATATCATTTGATAAAAATCTATATCATATAAGCACTAAATTACCAATTCAATATGCATGCATGTATGTATGTATGTATTTACGTACGTACGTATGTATGTGTGTTTAAATATATATATAAGTTGTTAAAAGACAACACTCAAAAAGACAATGATTCACGTTAAAAATGTTGTTAGAGAGAAAAATTCTGTACAAATTGTTACTTGCAACGACTATTTTATAAAATCATTGGAAAAGACAAATCACTGTCGAATAGACGAAGATTTTACGTAATTAAAAAATCAACCGTACAAAGGCAAATATTTTTTAAAACTGATCATTGCGGGAACTATCTTTGCCAATTTGAGTTGAAGTGTTCTACCCCCTCAGCCTTTGAATTTACTTCATCACAACCTCACTCGATTCCTTTTTTCTTTATATATTTATTTAAATACCTATATGATTTTGTTGAACTAATATTTAATACGGTAGAAGCTTATGAGAAATTAAAGATACAAAAAATAATTTAGCAAATGAACACTAATGGAAATTCCTATCACAATAACCGATGGTATTTCACCAACAATAAAATGTTGGAAAAATCCTATTATCTGGGCTTCCATTTGATTGTGATTTTTACGAGTTAGATGTATGGTTTGCAATAATACTTGAGTCGTTGTACATCTTACGCGTTTTATTCTTATAATGTGGTAATTTTAAATATGTGAGTCGAAATTATGTAAACCTTAATTAGGGTTAGAGTCGGTAATTGACTGGCTTTATAACTTTTTATATAATGGCTAGATCCACTCTACTCTCAATATCGTTTATTGGCTTGCCCCATGTAACGCCCCAAAATTTCATCGAATTAAAACATTGGGGTGTTATCAATATCGTTTCATAATGCGGAAACATTCATGTAAAATTTCGAAATTCTTTTAAATAAATACTTTAAATACTGAATCAAACATCAATTTAAATAAACACTTAAATCTCGAAATTTAGAACATTAAAGAAAAACAATTGAAAAATAATAAAACATCTAACGACAATTTATTATCAAATAAATTCTTAAATCTTTTACTTGGCAACCTGCACACCACTCAGCCACCATCCACGTACACCGGTTCGACCTGAAAACATTAAATTTTGAAGGAATGAGTATTTTAAAAACACCCAGTAGAATACGTGCGTCCAAACAATATAAAAATTCTTTAAACATAAATTCATAACACTTCATACCATCATTTCATCAAGAGCAATCGGAGATCAATCGAA
>CAIGRF010024856.1:15323-38978 GCA_903798235.1 Fraxinus ornus
TAGGAATAACATTTATCACATGTGCAATGATATAGATAATTTAAACTTTAATGCATTCTAATCATTTGAATTCGGGCTAGGAATAAATTTGGGTCGTGGATAGATAGATTTAATTTGTCTTGAAAAAGAAAATTATATATCATAGCTTTATTGATTGTCAAAAATACTTGAACGAAATTAGATTACAAATCAAGAATTGAAATAGATAGCAATAGGTGGATTTGAGATCCAATACAATCGTCCATAAATCGATAAACACCGAATTTTTACCGCTTTCTTAGATTAATTTAACATAAAATAAAATCAAACTCTATTTTATTTAAATAATTGAGTCTCATAAAAATCTAGTAAACTTAAATTGAATTTATTCCCTGTGGGACGATACTCTCAACTCATCTATTCTATTACTTGTCAAAGATTACGTATATTTACGGATTTTGCACGAACATGATACTCTCACTGTTGATGAGGTCTATGATATTTTATTATTAAAGGAAAATATGAAGCATTTTGTAGTTGGACCTTGGAGTCAGGCTGAAGGCTTGTTGTTCCGGGGAGAAATCAAGATAAGAATTTTGGTAGGCATATGAGGGGCAGATCGAAATCTAGACATACAAAGAAAGTATGTCACCTTTTCAAGAAGAAGGGGCACGTCAGATCTCATTGCCACTATTTGAAGAACAAGAAAATGGCTACTGCTACAAATAGAGAAAAACAACCTAAAAATATAGCAGAGGCTGATGTTATGGAAGCTAGGCACATTCCATATGTGTCCGAATAGAGGCTGTGTTACAACGTATGAGAGAGTCTCAAGAGGTGCTGTGATTATGAAAAATAACGTACCTTGTAAAATTGTTGGAGTCGTTACTTCATCAGAATGTTCGATGGGCTATTAGAATACTTACAGATGTAAGGTACATTCCAGAAATGAAGATGAATCTCATATATTTGAGTACATTTAACTCAAAAGGGTATAGATACACTGGTGAATGTGGAGCTTTGAGGTGAGCATGGGTGATTTTTTTGTAATGAAAAGATATAAAAGTTCTACTTATTTGTACATTTTGGAATGTTCCACAATTATAGGGGATGTAACATTTATTACTTCTTCCTTGATAGACGAAGAAATTAAAAAAAATTGGCATATGCGGCTTGGGCATATATATGAGAATGGTATGACAAAGTTGAGTAGAAGGGAACTTTCTGATGGGCAAAAGACCAGTAAGTTGAAGTTTTGCAATTATTATGTCTTCGGAAAACAGAAAAATTCACTGAAGGAAGACACAACACGAAGAGAACACTTAAGTATATCTATTCAGATCTATGGGGACCGATGATGGTACGTCTAAAGGAAGTGCTTATTACATGTGACAGTAATTGATGATTTCTCTAAAAAAAAGTTTGAGTATTGTTCTTGAAACAGAAAAGTGTTGTGTTTGCTACCTTCAAGGAGTGAAAAACAATGATTGGAAAGCAAATGGAAAGCAGATGAAACGTCTATGATAGATAATGGGTTGGAGTTTTGCTTAGATGAATTCAATAGCTTCCTCAGGGCTGAAGGCATCTTAAGATACTTGACAGTGCCTGGAACTCCGTAACAAAATAGTATGGTAGAATGGATGAATAGAACATTGATGGAAAATGTATGTTGTATGCTTTCAAATTCTGGGTTGCTTAAAACTATTTTGGGCTAAAGCTACTACTACAGCTTGTTTTTTGATTAATCGCTTACTCTCAGTTGCCATTTAGTAAACCTTCTTGTTTTTCCGATTTGAAGATATTTGGGTGTCTTGCTTTTACTCGTGTGAATAATGGAAAGTGCATATTTCTTAGTTATAAATTAGGTGTGAAGGGAAATAAGTTGTGGTATCTTAAGCCAGAAAAGGTGGTGGTTAGTAAAGATGTAGTGTTTGATAAACTTATTATAGTTCAAAACTTTTCTCGTGAGGATTCTAGTAAAACTGAGCAACAGGATCAACATATTTAGGTAGAGTTGGAGATTATTTCAGAAGAGAGAACAAAGGCTTCAGAACTGATAGATAATAACACTTTGCCTATACCATCACTAACACCATAGTATTCGATTGTTAAGGACAGACCTCTAAGACATATTATATCTCCACGAAAGTATAGAAAAGTAGATTTGTTAGCTTATGCATTGATGGTGGCTAATAGTATTGATTCTACTAAAGAGATTGCTATATACACAGAAGTAGTCAGTTGTAGTGATTCTAGTAGATGGTTAATTGCGATGCAGGAGGAGATGGAGTCACTTAATGTGTGCTTGTTGAAGAAGTCATTGTATGGATTGAAGTAATCACCGTGGAAATTGTATAATAGGTTCAATTCATTCACAACAACTTATAACTTTATCAGGAATGGTTATGATAGTTGTGTGTAATTCAAAATGTGTGATGACGGGTCAGTCTCATATCTTCTGTTGTATATTGATGATAAGCTGATAAAGCCAAAAATAAAGTGGAGGTCAAAAAGGCGAAAGCTCAACTCAGTGAAAAGTTTGAGATAAAAGATCTAAGGGTAGAGAGGAAGATCCTTAGTATGAAGATCTTAAAAGATAGGAAAGTCGGCAAATTATATTTGAGTCAGAAGGGGTACATTAAAAAATTATTACACATGTTCAATATGTTGAATGCAAAAGTTGTCAGTACTCCTTTAGCTACCCTCTTCAAATTATAATCTTACTTATGTGCCCAGTCAGATGAAAACATTGATTATATATCTCAAGTTTCTTATTCAAGTGCAGTGGGATCGCTTATATACATTATGATTTGTACACATCTAGATTTGGCACATACAATCAACAATTAACAAATACATGACAAATCTTGGCAAGGAACATTAGAAAGCAGTGCAGTGGATATTCATATACTTGAGGGGTATTTTGGTATAAATACAGATGGAGAATTGGGTATGTAGGTTCAAATTATGCAGAGGATCTTGATAAGAGGAAATCACTTACACAGTATGTGTTTACAATTGGAGACTATGCTAAATAAAGTAGCATTATCCACAACAGATGCAGAGTACATGGCCATTACAAAGGCATGTAAGGAGGTTATGTGGTTGAGGATTTGATTGGTGAAATCAATGAAGACTTGCAAATTTCTATAACTTATTGTGATAGTTAGAGTGCTATCTTTCTGACTAAGGATAGGATGTTTCACGAGAGGAAAAAATACATTAATGTGATGTATCACTTCATGCATGATATGATTGCTCGTGGTGATATTGTAGTGAACAAGGTTGATACCGAGGAAAATCCTATTGATATGATGAAAAAATCACTTCTCATTTCTAAGTTTGAGCATTGCTTGAACTTAGTCGGTATTTGTCATTGATCTTACTCATTGTGGCTTGTGTGGAAGAGGTGGAGAATTACTTGTTGAAAATTGAAAACTAATTCCATGTTATGAAATTTATGTCAAGGTGGAGATTTGTTGTGGTATGACTCAAATTCCATGAGAATTGGGTAGTTGATTGATAAAGGAAGCCAAAATAGTTTTGATTTGGAAGTCCAGTTTGAAAGGGGATCAAATTTCATCAAGAAATGAGAGTTTAATTAGCGAAAGGACTTTGAAATGAATAAAAATGCTTTTGAAGTCTTAGGACAAAGACCTCGCCTAGGCATTGGTAGCACGAAGAAGGGGCAGCATTTGGGCACCTAAGCGTCAAGATCTCGTTGGGCGCAGCCCAAACAAAAAGAAGGCAAGAGCTGGGTGCTGCCTATTCAGCCAAAATCCAATTTCTACTGCAATTCTTGTATTCTACTTCATTCAAAATACCAAAATTAGGCTTCTATATATGCTCCACATGATTTAGCCTCTTCATAGGCTTGAATGACATTGAGATCATTGTGAAATACATTAGAAACTTGTAATGGTTGTTAGATTTAGATTGAGAGTATCAAATATTGGTGTTCTTGTGTATCTGTTTATTTCTTCTTGTGTTGTATTCACAACAGATACAGTAAGACAATTACTTATTTACTTTTGATATCCCAATTCTTGATGCTACTTTTTGGGTGTTGGATTAGTAGTAGGAGATAGCACTTCAGAAATTTTTAACATTAGGAGCTTAGAAGTTGTAACAATATGATTATCAAGAATTATATTATTATCGATTGTAGATGCCACATACATTTAATATGTTTACTGGAACTATGCAAGTGTATAACCTATTCACTTCATCTTAATTTAGTCTTTTTGAATAAATCAATGACATTATTCTAAAACTCATAACTTATTTACTGCACGCTATGTTTAAATGGATGACATTTCTCTTTGGCGTGGTTGTTTAAATAATACCTCCTTCACAGCTGGAAATTAAGTCTTCGGGGTTGCAAAATGTCTTCTTTTGTGGTGCTTTTCTTCTTGTTAGATTGCATATTATTGCTGCAGGCATCAAAAGTATTACCAGATGACGACAAAAAACACAATTGTCCAACAAAACAACACCATGTTCTTGGGAGAATCGGGGGTGTCATTTATCAGATTTTCCACATTGGTCGGGACTGGGAGCAGATAATAGCTATGGAGATGGCTATCCATGACTTTGAGAAGCGCAGCTTGAATTGCACAAAGCTAGTTTTGAAAATTCTGAAATATAAGGATCTCGAGAGGAAGCAAAACCAGCTATGAAGAACTTCTTGAATTCTATTGAATTGCCTTTCAAATTTACAGGACATATACATATATACACCTTAAGTAAGAAAATGACAAAATCAGTTACAAAATGAAAGAAAGAATATTCTCCTAACAACCTCCATGTGCACTATAATCGGATCATTTAGCAGCCTTCTAGGATCTTCCATTGTACAATCTGCAATGTGAGCTGATGAAGTTGGATGATGAAGCTAGAGGGATGACTAGGTTGCTAACTCATTTCATTAGTTCCTTATTCTCCTCAGCTCGTGCTTTATCTTCTAACAGTCGCCCGCAAGATGGAGAGTAGATGTTTGCTACTCCCATCTTGACCATATGAAGATAAAAACTCATGTAATTTAATGCCTTAGTTAAAATATCAGTAGCAATTTCACCAGCTTGTTTCTTGTCTCTAATGAGATGGCAATCTATCTCTATATGTTTGGTTCTCTCATGGAAGATGAGGTTTGTGGCAATGTAAATGGCTGATTTATTATCAAAGTAAAGAATGGCTGCTTGAGTGTGTACAATCTTCAAGTCCTTAAACATATATCTTAACCAAGTTAATTCGCAGCAAACACCGGCCATGGCCCTATACTCTGCCTCAGAGGATGACATTGACACTACATTCTATTTCTTCGATTTCCAGGATACTTGAGATGATCCAATAAACACACGATAACCTATGACTGATCTCCTAGTGTCTGGACAACTTCCTCAATCTGAGTCTGAGTATCCATTTAACTGACGTTCAGAAGCAGAAGGATAAAACAACCTCTGTCCTGGGGCTCTTTTAAGATACCTCAGCACTTTATGTATTACATTGAGATGGGGTACTCTTGGTTGATCCATATATTTGGTTGATCCATATATTGACTCAGGAGTTAGATTGAATATGAGATATCTGGCCTAGTTATAGTTAAGTATAACATGCGTCCAATTAGCCGTCTATAGATGGATGGATTAGCAAGAAATTCACCTTCCCCTTTGGATAATTTGATGTTTTGATCAAGTGGAACCTTAGCTGGAGTTGATCCTATGGTTCATGAGTCTGCTAGTATATCAAGTGTATACTTTTTTTGGCAAATGTGTACCCCCTTTGTTGATCTAGCCACTTCAATACCCATAAAGTATTTCAGTTTTCCCAAGTCTTTAATTTTGAACTGTGCATGAAGTTCTGTCTCGAGGCTATTTATGGCTTCCAAATAATCACCAGCTATAATTATATCATCCACATAAACTAAAATAGCTACAAAGGAGTCTCAAGTGCATCGAACAAATAAGTTGTAATCAGCCTTAGACTAAGTGAAACCATGCTGGATGATGAAAGTGGATAACTTTGAATGCCAATGTCTTGAGCCTTGTTTGAGTCTATACAAGCTTTTGCAAAGTTTACCTACCTTTGATCCATAGGCACTGTCATAACCTGGGGACAACTCCATATACATTTCTTTGTCTAAATCTTCATGTAAGAAGGCATTGTTTACATCCAATTGGTAAAGAAACCAACCATTCACAGCTGCCACAGCAAGTAAAGTTCTGACAATGACAAGTTTTGCCACTGGTGAGAAGGTTTCGTGATAATCTAAACCTTCTTGCTGGGTGTATCCTTTTGCCACTAGCCTGGCTTTGTGTCTCTCCACGCTTCCATCAACATTAAACTTTATTTTGTAAATCCATTTACACCCTATTGCCTTCTTATCAAGAGGCAGATCAACTAGAACCTATGTGTCATTCAGCTCAAGAGCTTTGATCTCACTTTTCATGGCCTCACACCATTCAGGGAATTTGATAGCCTCTTGGTATGTTTTTGGCTCAATTTGTGAAGTTATGGAAGTGATAAAAAATTTATGAGGTAAACATAGATTTTCATATGACATAGAAGAATTAAGAGGATAGGGACTACCTGAGGGAATATGACCTGCCTCTTTGTTCAATTCTTGTAATGTGGGAAGTAGGGGTGGACAAAAGTCTCGAACCGAACCGGACCGAATCGAATCGAATCGAGCGGTTCTTCAAAAGTTAAATACCCAAAAGGGTATCTGAATCGAGAATCGATGATTTTGGGTAGGATCCCGGGTTTAGACTAAGAACCGCAGAACCGAAACTAAATTAATTTTTTTATTGAATTAATTAAATTATTTTATTTTTTTAAATAAATTAACAAATTAATTAAATAAATCAAATCATTTCATAATTTTAATTTTAAAGTCCAAATCAAGTACAATCTTCAAGTCCTTAAACAGATATCTTAACCAAGTTAATTCGCAGCAAACACTGGCCATGGCCCTATACTCTGCCTCAGAGGATGACCTTGACACTACATTCTGTTTCTTCGATTTCCAGGATACTAGAGATGACCCAATAAACACACAGTAACCTGTGACTGATCTCCTAGTGTCTGGAAAACTTCCTCAATCTGAGTCGAGTATCCATTTAATTGACATTCAGAAGCAGAAGGATAAAACAACCCCTGTCATGGGGCTCTTTTAAGATACATTAGCACTTTATGTGTTGCATTGAGATGGGGTACTCTTGGTTGATCCATATATTTGGTTGATCCATATATTGACTCAGGAGTTGGATTGAATATGAGATATCTAGCCTAGTTATAGTTAAGTATAACATGCGTCCAATTAGCCGTCTATAGATGGATGGATCAGCAAGAAATTCACCTTCCCCTTTGGATAATTTGATGTCTTGATCAAGTGGAACCTTCACTGGAGTTGATCCTATGGTTCATGAGTCTGCTAATATATCCAGTGTATACTTTTTTTGGCAAATGTGTACCCCCTTTGTTGATCTAGCCACTTCAATACCCAGAAAGTATTTCAGTTTTCCCAAGTCTTTAATTTTGAACTGTGCATCAAGTTCAGTCTTGAGGCTATTTATGGATTCCAAATAATCACCAACTATAATTATATCATCCACATAAACTAAAATAGCTACAAAGGAGTCTCGATTGCATCTAACAAATAAGTTGTAATCAGCTTTAGACTAAGTGAAACCATGTTGGATGATGAAAGTGGCTAACTTTGAATGCCAATGTCTTGAGCCTTGTTTGAGTCCATACAAGCTTTTGCAAAGTTCACATACCTTTGATCCATAGGCACTATCATAACCTGGGGGCAACTCCATATACACTTCGTTGTCTAAATCTTCATGTAAGAAGGCATTGTTTACATCCAATTGGTAAAGAAACCAACCATTCACAGCTGCCACAGCAAGTAAGGTTCTGACAATGACAAGTTTTGGCACTGGTGAGAAGGTTTCGTGATAATCTAAACCTTCTTGCTGGGTGTATCATTTTGCCACTAGCCTGGATTTGTGTCTCTCCACGCTTCTATCAACATTAAACTTTATTTTGTAAATCCATTTACACCCTATTGCCTTCTTATCAAGAGGCAGATCAACTAGAACCCATGTGTCATTCAGCTCAAGAGTTTTGATCTCACTTTTCATGGCCTCACACCATTCAGGGAATTTGATAGCCTCTTGGTACGTTTTTAGTTCAATTTGTGAAGTTATGGAAGTGATAAAAAATTTATGAGGTAAACATAGATTTTCATATGACATAGAAGAATTAAGAGGATAGGGACTACTGAGGGAATATGACCTGCCTCTTTGTTCAATTCCTGTAATGTGGGAAGTAGGGGTGGACAAACTCGAACCGAACCGGACCGAATCGAACCGAATCGAGCGGTTCTTCATAAGTTAAATACACAAACGGGTACCCAATCGAGAACCGATGGTTTTGGGTAGGGTCTCGGGTTTAGACTAAGAACCGAAGAACCGAAACTAAATTATTTTTTTATTTTTTTATTGAATTAATTAAATTATTTTATTTTTTTCTAAATAAATTAACAAATTAATTAAATAAATCAAATTATTTCATAATTTTAATTTTAAAGTCCAAATCATTTTAAAGCCCATTAGCCCATTTTTGGTATTTGTATGCATTGAATTAATGTTATTCGATAACTGATTATTTATATTTTTTTAATTGGGCTACGTTAATTTGTAAAAGTTACGAATGAAATTTCATTAGTTATATTTATATAGTGTTGCTGTAAATGTTAAAAAAATTAATTATGGTAGAAACCGAATGGAACCGAACAACAACGGTTCAATAATTATATTTGCACCCGATGGTACCATTTATTAAATATCCAAAAAATTTGGAACCGAACCGAACCGAACCGTTCTACGGCCAGCCCTAGTGGGAAGCAAACTAGCCTGCTGACATACAAAATCCTGGAGTTTTGGGGGAGCTCTTCGAACTCAAGTGGACCTTCTAGGAATTGAGGTATAACTTGATTATTATCTGGTGAATGCTGCTGTGAGGCTGGATCAATTTGGGGTTCATTAGTTTGAGTTTATTTTGTAAGTTCTGCAGGGTTAGGAGATTTCTCAAATGGATTCTCTCCTTCTTTGTAGAGGTTAATTGGGATTGAAATGACAGGATTTTGAGAAAAACATAAATCAGTAGGCTCTGGTGGGATGTGTATATTTGTGATTTTAGTTTCTTTGTATGGAAAGATAGTTTCATGGAATATGACATTTCTTGATATAAAAACTTTCTTTGTCTCTAAATCAAGCAATTTGTACCCTTTGAAGCTGAATGGATAACCTAAAAAATGCATCTCCAAGCTCTAGAATCAAACTTGTGTCTGCCATTCAAAAGTGTTGTGGAATAAGCAAGGCATCCAAAGACCTTCAAATGAGAGTATCCAGGTTTGTTTTGAAATAACATTTCAAACGGGCACTTATGGTTTAGAAGTGTTGAGGGAGTCCGTTGATTAAATAGACAGAAGTCAAGACACAGTCACTCCAATATTTTAATGGGATACCATTCTAAAATCTTAGGGCTCTTGCAAAGTTTAGTATATGCTGGTGTTTCCTCTCAACAATGGCGTTTTGTTGAGGAACACAAGTTTTCTGATGAATGATTCCATTTTCAAGATAAAATTGTTTCGTGTTAAATTCTGCTCCATTATCACTTATGATAACCTTGATTTTTCTTTGAAATTGTGTCTCTATCAATTTGTAAAAACTTTGCAAAGCATTGGTAGCTTCTGATTTAATTTCAGCATGTAAACCCAGGTACACCTACTAAAATCATCTACTATGGTAAGAAAGTAACGTGATCCATCATAACTAATCTCTTTGAAAGGTCCCTAGATATCACAGTGTATTAAATCAAAACATTTCTCAGACTTGTGCTGACTAACAGGAAATGGAAGCCTATGTAACTTAGCTAAAGGACATACAGAACATGGCTTATTTTGTGAAGCTAACTTCAATATGGCATCTTCAAAAGCAAGTGCAATATGGGATGGATGTCCCATTCTGTAGTGCCTTTTCATCAAGAATGTTTGATGTAATTCTTTTTCTTATCCTTTTGAATCAATGTTCCTGGGCTTGATTATGTTGACAATTTTTAGTTCAATCTTCTTTATTACTATCATGTTTTGGTGCGTGACACATTGCTGATTTTGAAGCTTTTAACATGATACAATAAGGAGTGAAACCCAATGGCTCTAGACCATTCTAAGGCCCAACGTTGGCTTTGACATCGTTTGTCAATGGCGTTAGTTTTTGGCAAATAGTACTGCAATTATTTTGTGTATAAACGGACTTCTAAGCCAAACTAAAACTCTTCAAGAGAGTGGAATTTTGCTAGGAGTGGCAAACAGGTTCTGTCGTTCATCGCTCGCGGGCTTGGTGCATCTCGACTCAAACTATAGGCTTATTCGGCTCGTATTGAGACGTGCCAGCCTGAGCTCGTGTGCCACTTTATTTTTTTCTATATAATCCCCTCACTTCATTTTTTTCCACGCAACTTTACCTTCTTAATTTGTATAAGCTCCATGTCCCTGTCTGGCCACAATTTCTACAAGATTAAAAGAAATTTTTTTTTGTCGTTGCAAAGCGTAGGTGGGTCCCAGTGTGAGAATTAACGGAGATGGAAGTCAACAATGACGATAGCAGTGGGCCCATTTTGCTTTGGCCATGGTCAAATAATTAATTCAAATCTGGATGAAAATATCTCCCAAATAGGCGCCATATTAGTTCATCTTTTGTGCGATTTATAGTTTTATTGTCTCTAACATTACTTATCGAGTTATTTCTATTATATTCTAGTATAAATTTTACAAATGACCAACAAAGAAATAGATGGAAAGCCACAATATAAAGATGCATTCTATATGTATCCTCGTACATTTCTTCTGACTTTTTGAACTTTGTGGAAATATATTCCATACATTGCATCCTGCATACAGAGTATATATTCAAAGAACTAGAAAGCTATGGAGCTCCAGATCAAAGATAAAATTTACAGATAATAGTTGAAATTTTCGATTTCATGATTTGCAAGTGTTTTTATGTTAACTTGCTTTAAAATTTTTGACATTAAAAAAATTATACGACTCATGGACAGTTCGGCTTGACTAATGAGGCCCACGAATCAAAGGACCGAACAGAGCATAGTTATTAGACCCGACCCGAACATCGACCCGAACAAAGTACTAGGTCTCGAGTTACTGGTTGAGCCAATGGGTCAATGGACGGACCGGTGGATCATTGCATAAAAATCTATAAAAAAAAAAATTAAGTATAACCAATTTTTTTAGGCAAAATTATTATTTTTTTAAAAAAAAAATTCACTAATTATTTAGGTCTATAAAATAAAGTAAAATGTTGTACAAAAGTTTTTTAAAAGAATATTTTTATAAAATCAAAAAATGATTCATTGGTTTGATATAAGTTATAGCACATAAATAACTCNTTAGAAAACATATATATGATTTATTGGATACATATAACTTATTTTACATAAAAATATTAAAATATTCTACAATTTCAATGGTAAGAAACTAGTTGTTTTACTCTGAGGTCTACTAAGGTTCAATTCCTTGGACCCCCAAAATTTTAAAAGGTAAATTTGAAAATCGGTTAACTCGGTCAAAGTCGATTTTTGACCGCGTCATGTGCATTCTTTTTAAATTAGTCTAATCGGCCCGGGCAAGGGCCCGGGTCAACGGTTCTGATCGGATCGGATTTTATAACTATGGAACCGAGTCAACCAGGGTTTTTGGACATATATAAGGTACATATTGACCGAATTCCACTGTTTGGGGTGGTCAAACGGGCACTTTCTTTAAAGTTTTATTTTCCTTTATTTTGTGTTTTTTATTATTATTATTATTATTTTCAATTGTAGGAACTAGTTGTTCACAGTTGGAGGTTGAATTGAATAAAGTTGTTTTTAGAGCTTTCTCAATATTTGGTTAAATTCTCAGTATTCAACTGCTCATGTAAATTAATGAGTGTTTTATCTATTAATTCTATATACTTTTGCTGTATCAAATGTTTGGACACGTTATGTAATTAGTATTGAACATGCTAATACAATATTTACGGTCTATTTGTTTTTCAATTGTATAAAATTTATGACCGTTGTACAGTAAAGCAGCCGACATTTTTTACCTCCTTTGTCTGATAATGGGGCTCAGCTATTTGAAAAAAAATGGTCAAAAAATTTCTAAGAATGGGAAAAAAATGTAGAACAAACAGGTTGTAATTTCCTTTTGTTCTTTAATACGTTGAAACATTATACGAAACTCATTGTATCGAACAAGTCATTTTACTTTGATGTGCAAATTTCTCTTGGCTTAATTTCTAAAGATTGTTTGGAATTTGCCTTACTACTTGTCTTCGAAATTGCCTCCTTTTTTTTTATCAACTACATGTTACGGCTCGCAATCCGTTGGTTGCAATGGTCATAGACCACAATCGAATTGCATAACAGATAAGTTCCCAAGTTTCGTTCCATAATTGGTTGCAATATTATCGAAAGTTGTCACATATAGATCGAGAGGGTTATCCTCTGGTCTGACTCTCCAGACCGCTTAGCACCACACAATTAACCAACTCCTAACTCAACAAGCAAAAAAACCAACGGAATAAATACTTTGAAAAAAGAAAAAGTTGAAATAAAATACAAAAATCACTACTATATTAAAAGAGAGAATGACAAAATCATTGTTCATTTGTGTACCATTCACACCGAAACTGGTTCGCCACTATTCACGAACTGGTTTAATTATTATTCATTAAATATCTTCCAACTCCAATCGACTTTATTGTTTTGCTTTCTTGCAACTATCACCTCTATTTCTCTTTCTTCTATGGTCAAAACAAAAGCAAAGCAAACCAAATTTCAGTCTGCCTTACCTTCATTTCTCCTCCTTCACGACAGAGAAAATCTATACAGAGATTCAAAGCTAACAGGTCTGTACCTGATTTAGTTCTAGGAACTTCTTTGATCTTTAATGGTGTTTTCTTTATATTTTGCCTTCAAACATCAATGATTTGAAAGAATCCAAGCGCCAATCAAAAGAGTCCATCCACTGCAAATAATCAGTGTGATCACCATCTTGAGGCCCACCACGCCAAGAAAAAGGTCTTCGCTCACGATCCCTTCTTGCAAAAAAAAAAAAAAAACTCTAGTGTAGATGCCCGTGCATTTACCCTCTTGTCCCTATTTATTTTTTGATCAATTTGCTTTTGTTATGATATTTCTTATCAATTCTGGGGCTTTATTTATACGTGTTTATGCAGATGGATGATTTTTATGTTTAAGGTGAAAAATGGGTTGTGTTTCTTTTTTGAAAAATTTTCAGCTCAATGGAATAATTGTAGAAATGATTAATTGAATTTATATATATTTGATATTTTACCCTATGCTCTATTGAATGTTGCAGACTATAAATTCCTAGTTTCATTTGAAATTGAGTTCACCGTATTGTTGTTGGATCAACAACTTCTGAGGTTCTATTGATAAATAAAGCTGTTATTAATGAATTTTTCTATACATTTTCTTGTAATCATAGTACTTGGTGTAATGTGTTGGTGGATTGCAATTTAGCAAGTTTTGTTGTAAGAAATATAAAATGGAGATTGTTGTATGGGTTAGGACAGTGCAGAGGTGAAGGAGTTGGTGGTGGTGCATCCCTTGCTTTCACACTTCATTTTTGTGCACTGTTTGATTTTTCTAAGTGATAGCCACATTGTTGACTAACTTTCTTCTCAATTTTAATTGAACCAACTCTCAATAATAACAATAATAAATAAATAGTTATAACCTTCACAAATATCTGATTTTCGATTGATTTCTCCTCATTCTTCACACGAGTCTTCACTTTCCCTATTTCAACTCTTCTATTTCTAATGATTTTCAGAAATAACACATTATTCACCAATTTCTTTCTTCTCCAATTACAAACAAAAGTAAAGGTCTGTCCAAGAATTCAAACATAGTACACACCTTTTTCTTCAACTTCTTTAGAGAAAGAAACAGAGAAATCCTGAAAATGTTTGCTATTTTTTTCCTGAAGGGTCCCTGTTAGTACTGCAGTTTTTTGAAATTTACAAATAAATAAAGACTTTATAAGTTTTTTAATTTCACTTCCGACGGGTAACTGTTTCGGTTGGGTTCTTCTATATTTATTTTAGAGAGAATGGAGCAGCTACTGTCGATGATTGTGTTTGATCCATCAAGATACAATTGACGATGAATTGGTGTTGGTGTCTGTTAAATCCGTAATTTTTAATTATTTGCATTTTGTTAAAACTAATTAGGAGAGTAAGAAGTTTAGCGATGTGTGAACCCCAACTTTTTGAAATATTATTTAATTCATGAGCAGGGAATGACTAATGAATTGAAACATTTGTTTATTTAACATGAAAGGAAAAAAAAAATCATTTGCACAATAACAATAAATAAATAAATTGTAAAAAAAAAATATTATCTCGATTTTCTGTTAAATTTGAAATTTGCTCAACAAGGTGGTATTTTTGATTACCAGTAAAACTTTAGCAATCAAACTTCCAAATTTAGTGAGTAAAACTATAGCAATAAAACTTGACAAAGTTTTATTCCAAATTTTGTGATTATGTAGGCAACATATCATTTTTTACATTTAAAATTGTGTCAACATATCATTCTAATGGAAAGATGCCGCCCCTTCAACCCCACGAGGGGCACTACCCCCTTCGTATGCTTTCAAAAGTTTCGTTTACTTTATTTTTCCTGCTCCACTTTCATAACGAATATGCGTTGTTGCTTAATTATAAACTAGCAAATTTTTATTTTTTATTTTTGTTAAATCATTACCATATGTGCTTGTAAATTTCAAATGTTTTTGTGAACTTAATTCGGGAATTTCTACCATGACCAACATTGGGACACACGATCTTCTTAATGACAAGGAGCACATACTCATGATCAAAACTGTTCGTGATCATAGCAGGCTAAATGTACGAATTCTTTAACCATTCACATGTAGTACTTTTTGTTCCCTGAAATAATATTTCATTTATAAAACCAGTAATGCCTTAGTCGATTACTTTTGGTGACACCCTTTTTCACTTCTCCATATATACTTGCAACGACTAATATACAAATACCTGTAAATTTTTCCATCTTTATACTTTTCATCCATTGTTGTCATTAAGTAAAGTACATCACTAATTTCTTTGCAGATAATAGAAACTATTTTCCATTTCTGTAGAGACCAACTGAAGTTCAGAACTCCAAGGATTATTAGATATTATTTTTCATTATTAAATTTTACTAATTATTATGTTAGATAAAAACTTAACGATCTTTCACAACACCATTAATATGATACACTAATATTACCTTAAAAATATCAAAGTCCGTACAATTTATGTTAGATAAAAATTTACTGATCTTTCACAATACCATTAATATGATACACTAATATTACCTTAAAAATATCAAAGTCCGTACATCGTACGGGCTATGTATGGGCGTACGTACTACTAATAAACACATAAAAGCTAAAAAATATCATCAAGATTGACTGTCGTTCAACGTGCATACCTTGGTTACGCCGGCACAAACGGAGCCTTTTCTCTTACAACGTCGTACAAAAATCTTTAGTCATACTTCTTAAGACGCGCTATTTTCTTCAAAACACTTGCGTTTCTCTCACTCCATTCTCCTCTCAAATCTCAACTACACAATAAACTAATCAGAATTAGTAAACAAATCCATCATTACATCTAAGACTCCAATGCTGCACGGTCTGCCAGTTCATATAGCCCAACAAGCATACACACGACGCAGCAGCCACTCAACACTCGATCCCTCATCGAAATCCCAACACAAAACTCTTTTCACTTTTTAAAACTTATTTTTCACTTTTTTTTTTCGGTTTCAGATACTTTCCTTTCATTTGCCTCGTAATTCCCGCAGTTTTAACTGTCAAATTGCCACAACATTTGTAAGAACCTTCCAATAATTGGCGCATCATTTTTTTTTTCTTTTTTCTTGGTATTTACAAGAAAAGGGACTTTCTTTTTTCAAATTCTTGATCTGGAAAAAGAAATGGAGGGTGGTGAAGAAAAAACAGTGAAAATGAAGTTGCAGGCCGATCGGACCTTCACTTTGGAGTCTGATGCGGCAGTTTCTTCGCCAGTGACACGGCAGAAGGCCGCAGCCGCGAAACAGTTAATTGAGAATCATTACAAGAACTATCATCAAGGGTTGCAAGATCGCAAAGAAAGGTGAATTATCATTATTAATCCTTCTATCTCTGAATCCATGTGTTCAATCCTAAATTTATTGCAACAAGCTTAGTTTGTTGTTACTTAAGTATATCAGTATGGTCTACTCGACCCGAATATATTGGTAACTAGACTGAGTTTGTTGTTGCGTATATGTATATTATATGCTATTGTTGGTGGGTTGTGTTGATTCTTTTTTAATTCGGGGTGGGTTTTCAGGCGGTGGGCGTTGCAGAGGAGGGCGAAAGAGGAGCGGGTATCGAATGAGGAGCAAGAGAGAATGCTGAGGAATTTGGAGAAAAGAGAGACAGAATATATGAGATTGCAGAGGCATAAAGTTGGGATTGATGATTTTGAGCAGTTGACTATCATTGGTAAAGGAGCTTTTGGTGAGGTATATATTCATTTTGGTGTAGATATATCTCAAGCCATTGCACATTTTTTCATATTTGTTCTGTTTTTCCGTATATTGTGATCAGAATGAGTAGGCAATTGATGATATTGATCTGGTACTGTTCTCTTGGTTAGATCATGAAGAAGGAATTTTAATTCTGTCAAACAATTTTATGATAACTTTTTTGCAGATTTACTTGTTTTTGGGATCAATTATATAAAGTCTAATGGAAGGTGATGGTAGTTTTGAAGCATTTTATTTTGGTAGTGTACAAGTTTAGTTTCCAATTTGTACCATTAATAATATTTATTCAATTTTAAGAAATCATTAAAGTAAATGGAAATGAGGTACTTTGTTTTATGTATGTAAATATATCTTTGATTACATATTCTATGACCTTGTATGTGATCCAATTAAGTAATGCAGGTCAGGTTATGTCGTGCTAAAAGTACGGGAGAAGTATTTGCCATGAAGAAATTGAAGAAATCAGAGATGCTTAGTCGTGGACAGGTGAAGATTTTGAATTCCGCACAGATTTTTGTACAGTCTTTTCTGAATTTTAGTGTCGTTAATTGTCTCTTTTATGCGGCATTTTATAATTGAATCACTTCATTATAGGTTGAGCATGTCCGATCTGAGAGGAATTTGCTTGTGGAGGTCGACAGCCGGTGCATAGTGAAGCTTTTTTATTCTTTCCAAGATTCTGATTTCTTATACCTAATTATGGAATATTTGCCCGGCGGTGATATTATGACTTTACTCATGAGAGAGGATATCCTTTCCGAAGATGCCGCACGGTTCTACATTGCTGAAAGCATTCTAGCGATTCATTCAATTCACCAGCACAGTTATGTCCATAGGTATTGATATAGTTCATCGTTTGACCCTACGTATATGTATGATTTTGCTCATTCCCCTTTTCTTCAGTTCTTTTCACTTCAATTAGGTCTTTTCGTACTGAAATGTTATCGTCGAACACATTATTCAAGCTTTAGTCGTACTTTTAACGTACCAACTTTTGCATATTCTATGACAATCATGCTTGGTGTACAATCATGATTTACAATATGGTTGACAACATGCCACGTGTCATTCACTCATTTGACAGTTTTCACATCAACTTGTTTTTGCAGTCACTACTTTTTTGACGACACACAACATTGTCATCCAAGTTCTACAAATAGATTAATTCTTTTTATGCATATGTCATGCTTATATATATATTTCTGTAACCTTAGCACTATTCAAATTGGTGCTGCTTGTAGGGATATCAAACCAGACAACCTAATATTGGACAAAAATGGCCATTTGAAGCTTTCTGACTTTGGCTTGTGTAAACCCCTGGATAATAAATATTCATCATTGTTGGAAGACGATGATTTTACTACTGAGGAGTCTAGAACTGATAGTGAAGGGCATGATGGCAGTGACAGCGCTCCTTGGTTAATGGCGAAGGAGCAGTTACAGCAGTGGAAACGTAACCGTCGTGCCTTGGTATTCTTTTATACTCATTTTGTTGCTTAGTTGCGATTTTCTATTGGTTCGGCAATTTTCAATTTCACTATTATTATTGGGTTAAAAACAAAAGTGAACTCTCAACTTTTAGTGAAGTTTTGTGTTGGTCACTTTATTTTGTTTCAAATTGGTTATTGAACCTCAACGCTTTCTATAATTCGGTCATTCCATCCATGTCAGTTAATTTGATTAACTGAAAAGCTGATGTGACAATCTAGTTGGCAACTTACTGGGCAAATAACTAGTGTTTCACATCACCTTTTCTGTTAGTTGAACTATTAGACATGGCTGGCTTGAAACAATATGGAGTTTAGCATGGAATTTCAGGAGAGGTATAGTGCAGACCAATATAATTAACCCATTTATTTTCTACTGATTTATTTGAAGTAGATTGGGAGCATTATCTTAGTGATATTTTTTATAGGCATATTCTACAGTTGGAACGTTGGATTATATGGCACCTGAAGTTCTGTTGAAGAAAGGATATGGAATGGAGTGTGACTGGTGGTCGTTGGGGGCAATCATGTATGAAATGCTCATAGGCTATCCTCCCTTTTGCTCTGATGATCCAAGAATGACATGCCGCAAGGTATTGTAGTACTTGTCTGTTTGTGATTGTTCAAAACTTTTATTAGATGTGAGAACTTGAAAAATATAGAAAATTTTGTTCAATGAAGCACTTTTACTAATTCTTCAAATGTGATTTCTGTGGGAATCATTGATTAATTCAGTATTTGAAATTGCAATTCATGCTCATTTACATATTGTTGACATGAAGACGTTAAAAATAGTCTTTTCATGATCGAGCTAACTATTTTTTTTTTTAATATCCCTCATTTTTTCAAGATATTAACATGCTTCTTTCTTGTATTAGATAATCAATTGGAGGACATGCTTGAAATTCCCTGAAGAACCTAAAATCTCGATTGAGGCAAAGGATCTGATCTGTCATTTCTTATGCGATGTAGACAAAAGGTTGGGGACCAGAGGGGTGGACGAAATAAAGGTAGAAAATATATTATTTACAGTAATCTGCATAAACTTCTTCAGAAAATTATATTTTTGTTACTAGTGATTGTACAATTGGCAATTCTGCAAAAAATCTAGTCTACGTCATGGTCAACCATTGCCTTATTTCCAATTCCAGGCACATCCATGGTTTAGAGGCGTTAACTGGGACACCCTTTTTGAAATGGAAGCTGCCTACAAACCTACAGTATCTGGAGAGTTAGACACGCAGAATTTTGAAAAGTTTGATGAAGTATGTTCATTAGAACTTGAATTTGAAAGAATGGTTATTGAAATCGCCCAAAGATTTTCATAATTGTGAAAATCATTTAAATCTTGCCGCAGCAGTTTGCAGGGGATTTCTTAACCACTTTATTTTATTTTTATTTTTTGAATTTTTATGTTGGGCTTACATTTTTATTTGTAATAGGGCGACAATCCACCATCTACCGTATCCACAGTAGGACCTTGGCGGAAGGTAAAAATCTTTACTTCACTATTGTGTGTATTTTGAGAAACATGGAAACAAACAACATAAGTGAAAATTATGAAGAATTGCATAAACTGTAATGTATAACTATTTACTTCCCGAGAAAGACACAGTTAAACTAGATGAGCGCTCATGTTTCAGATGTTCTTGTATAATACTGTTTCTAAACTTTCCCGTGGAAAAGAGGGAAACCGTGGTTTTGCTTGGCCTTAATTGATGAAAAATATTTACATGCCGAAAAATTAAAGATAGATGACCTCAAGAATTTGAGGGGCATATCCTGTAAAATCAATTTGTTTGGCCGTTCGACAAAAAACATTGTGAAAGAAATATTGACCATGTTCTGTCCTTTTATGCCATACGTGTAAAATACAGGCAACTGTTTTTTAAGTTAATATTGTTTTCTTTGAGCTTCTCCTGGGTGTAATGGTGATAAGATTGTGAAATTTTTTTATTGACTTCTATCTTGCAGATGTTAACATCGAAGGATGCCAACTTTATTGGATATACTTTTAGAAAATCTGATATCCTGAAGTCAATGGGAACTACAGGTATGCTGCTTCACGACAACTTTAATAACAAATTATTTTTCGGGAAATACTAAAGAACCCTTGAAATATTCTTCTATATAAGACGGTTTAAATTTTACATTTATCCCAAAATGCAGAATCTAGCTTTTAATATCGTACAGCTTGACCATAATATGTAGTGTTTATATGGATTCAATGAGCTCAAACAATCTTACTTGTGGTTAATTAGGTTGTGAAAGATGATAAATGCAAGTGGTTTTTTGCTGTAGCCCCTTAAACAAGATTTATGAAAAATTATTGCAAAAACAGATTAGGATAGAACTCAGAACACTGTAACAAGCTAGGAACCGTATTGGCCTAGTGATGCTGAAGCTGTTTTTATTTCCGCAAGCTATAAAATGGATTACCTTGTGTATGTGATATAATAAATGAAGAATATAATTTTTGCTAAATATGTTGAAGTTAGGGTCATGGAAGTTATTTCTCTTGATCCGTGCTTTTATTGCTTCTAACTGTAGGTTTACCTTTAATAATTAACAAGGGGACAATCTTGCACTGTTTCTAGCCTATGATGCTCGGACTCGAGTACCGGCATCGGGTACGGGTATATGTACGTATCTAAGTGTCGGATCTTTTATTTTCTAAAATATAGGATATGAGGATATGGTTAAATAAGTCTAAATTTTGGATATGGGTACGTGTGTACATCTTTCAAACTTTAATTTTTATACTAATTCAAAATGTCATTTTAATAGACTGAAATCAATTATTCACAAAAAAGGAAATGAGTATTGAATAAGGGGTTAAGATGAATAAAATATATTTTTTGGGTTTATTTTTCAATTATGGGAATTACTAAATGTTAAATGAGGGATTTGATTGCAATTTGGACTTAGTGGAGCACTAAATAGTAATAAATGGAACTCATTTTCATTTTATACAAACAAAGCCCTAAACAAGCAATACGGAGAGAGAAATAAGGAAAGAAATGAAGAAAATGAAAAGAAAGAATAACGAAGAAAGAAGAAAAAGAAACAGAAGAGAACATCTAGTGCCACCACCTTTCTCCACCTTCTTGACGGCGACGCTAGGTTTATAGAGAGAAAAAAGGGGGAAAGAAGAAAAGGGAAGAAAAAAAAAAAAGCAAAAACGATGAAGTGTCTGGTTGGAATTTGGAGGACCCGACACTATATCACATACGCATACCCGTGTCGGGTCGGGTCATGTCCAACACGGGTACTCCGGCTATTTTAAAGAGTCCGAGCATCAAAGCTGCCAGCAGGTAGGAAGCTTTGGTAGAAGAATATCATCTTTCTAGATAAAAACAATATATGGGTTTCTTAAATTACAGTTGCTAAAATTGATTAAAGACCATGTGGCTAAGAGTTTATAGAAATATTCCTTTTCATCTCAGAAAAACTCATAATGTTATAATGTGAATATTATTATTCTCTTGAGTTTCTCATATTCTTTTTGGACAATCATTGTTTTAAAAGAAACTCTCGACTATTCTTAGACTTTGGAGCTCGAAAGATCTTTGAAACATGTCCATTTTCGTATAAAGTGGAATCATATAACTTGTTCCTAAGTACGAAGCATCAATTTTGAAGTAGAATTACATGAGTTTATTTATTTATTCTATTATGTGATTTAAAATAGACTCATTCTATAATTCCTTTCAGTTTGATCTGCATCTCATAGTTAACAACCATGATCATCATGCAGGTATGGACATGAGTTCAAATGGATCTTCAAAGCCTCCGTCTTTAGTGTCATTATTCGGTATGATGATTCTTTTATTTGAGCCATGAATCTTTGTTGTTCGTCTCTGTTTATTTTCTTTAACACCGTCTGAAAACTTCAATTCCTTTTATAACAATATCTCGCTACTTCGATTTAAGCTAATATTTGATATTTCACTACATTTATCCAATTGTAGGACATATAGACCTGCAGGAAACTGTGATAACAGAGGATGATCCAAATCAAACTAGTTGATTTTCATCGTAGTTCGACTATTTATACAAGGAACGGTTCTTTAAAACGATGTTGTCTGCATGAAGTGGCTAATGACTGTATAATACGAGATTAACTCAGTCTCAAGGCTGATACAATTTTGGCTTTTTTTTTTGTTTTTCCTCTCCCACCTCAATTATGTAAACATCTGTGCTAATGTTCAGCTATTTGTACTAAATGTAATCCGCTGCAAAAATAATAAGTCTTTTTATATATAATAATGTAATGCCATCCAAAAATTTTCATTTGCTTGATAAAACTTGCACCTTAGTTTTTGTTTCTTGTGATTTTATAAATTTGAATTTCTTGTAAAAGTTTACTTGCACTGAAGTTGTGTTTTTGAAAGAATTTTTAGTTGCCTTTGCATCTATCCAAAGTTGTTATTCAAGAATGGTGTTATTAACTTGTCAATAATAGAATTAGAAAGGATTAAAATTCAAATGTTAATATACGTTAAATTCAATAATTAATATTAATTACATATTTCATGAGATTTATAATTTTTACAATATATTTCATCAACTTTTATTAAAATTTACTAAAAACCTGATTTTTATCTCCATCAAACATAGCACAATAACAAATGTAGAGGAAACTTCCGAATTTCATTTGCAATATGAGAAGAAATTTTCTGCATGTACAGAATTTTTTAATTAGATATTATACAGATACTCACATGGGATATTATACAGATACTCACATGGGGTGGGCCCCCATGTGAGTTAAATATTGTTAAAAAAATGGGGTCCACCCCCCATGTGAGTTAAATATTGATTAAAAAAATGGGGCCCACCTCATGTACGTATTCTATATGATTTTTTATTTTTTTATTTCTATACATATAGTGCTTCTCATATGAATAATAGACGAGATATCTTGTCAAGAGGTGGTATTGTCACCTCATTAGTAAGTCTAAAATTTTGACATCTTGCCATCTCACCGGCGGACAAAGTATGGACTAGAGATTAGTTTTGTTGCAAGTATAATATCTCCTCAACCTTCTGTACTTTTTTTCAGTTATCCATTTCATCCGAAGACAAACACACGAGTACAGGCAGCACATGGATTTTCCACCAAGAAAAGGACACGAGCACAAAGTTTTAAGGGTGCCTTGGAAACTACACAACAAACAAGTGAAAGCATAAATAATTAACGTACAAGTAAATAAATGTTGAAATAATAACATTTTAATTATTCAAATTGTAACTAATAAAATAAGCTCAAAAAATTAGGCACGTTTTTATAGCTAAATTTATCATGACACGACCGGCGACAATCCATCCCTTTCCAACAACAAAGCAACCTAAGAGAACATTGATCCAAGTTAAATATTTACGTCATCAATAATTGACTTTGAAAAAAAAAAAAAAAAAAAAAAAATTAATAAATTAAAAAATAACCACGACAGTGTCCGTGCACAATGTGGAGACCAGGCGCACACCA
>CAIGRF010024856.1:43187-57807 GCA_903798235.1 Fraxinus ornus
TTTTTTTTTTCATTTTTTATTCACGTAGGGCCCATCCACGTGAGGGTCTGTTAAACTTCTGGCAAATGAATAGTCTGACAATCCAACTTTATTCAATTTCCATGGGTACTTTGGGAGTAAGAGTAGTTATAACAGTTTCAGTGCGAAAAGAGTTTAAAAGTAAATAAGAAGAGGCTTTTACGAAAATAATTTAAAAGTAAATAAGAAGAGGCTTGTAAGAGAAGAATGAAATACAGTATTCACACTGTTGTGTAAAATGGACAATCCAAAGTTCAATTCAAAATCCTGTGCTAGTGGACGGTATCGTAAACAAACAATAAAGCGGAATCGTAAACAAACAATAAAGCGGAGGTGGGTCAAAATATGGATACTACAAGAACTAAGTATTTAATTTAGCTTCAATTGAACACTTTAATCGAATAGGAATATTTGATGCATGAGTTATATTAACAAATTAAAACTTATAACTAATCTAAATAATTAATATGAAGCATTTATTAATACTCAAGCAAGCACTAGAATTTTGAATTGCCTACATTCATCCATTTTAATATCAATCGAGTACTTAGATAAAATTTATTTGGACTTGAAGATTAATATTCATATTTTATTTAATAATCTCTCGAGTAGAATTAAATATATCATCACATATGATCCTCATGTAACTCTATGAAAGAGGTAAATGCGTGAAGATGCATTACATTAAATCACAAGAACATTCGTAAGATTGTGCAAAGTATAGTGGTATATCTATATTCATGTCGAGCTTTACACTGATTGTTGCTACAAGCTATAATTCACATTCCTTCTCTCAAATGTCTATAGAATTCACAAATCAATTCAATTATTCATCAAAACTCCTTACAACCATTCATAATATTGGGTTCAAATGTTATCCTAGTATCTATACAATTAGTTGAACATCATATGACTAAAAAAATACAAACTAAATTGATAGTACATGATTCGAAACAAAGTGTATAAAGAAGATGGAAAATAATCTTGAATCTCTTCATTAGTTCTTGATTTATCTTCTTGAATTTTCTTCCTTCTTTTTCAAATTTTAAGCAATTGTATAAAATTTGATTTGTGTTGTATACCTAAAGCTCCTCCAAAGCTTGTAAGAAATATGTATTATTTATCCAATGGCTTCTAGTATGCTTCACCCCTTAATGATAGATGAAGATTGTGTTTATACTTATAGCCCCAAGAATTATGTCAAAACTCGTGCAATACTTGCTTTTCAAGTAGAAGTTGAATTAACATATAAAACAAAATATTTATTTCTCCAAGTAGCATGCGATTGAATGGTATAATTACTTAAGATCGCATGGTTACCGCATTAAACACGTCGTTGACGATTTTCCTTTGCTTGCGATTGCAAGGCATAAGCTTTTATTCCCCTTAAAGTGAACGTTTTTACTTCTTCGATAAATAACACGTAGTTTTGATTTATGATGAAAACACTTAATGTCCCTAAGAGTATCTTCAAAAGACTCTATAAAGAGAGTTAATATTTAAAAGTAAGCTATAAGAGACTATATTCAAGACTTGAAGAGTCAAACTCACTCTATACTAATATCTTATAATCAGTGGCGGATCCAGAAAAAAATTGGACACGGGCTAAAAAAAGATTACTAATTTTTTTTATTTTTTATTTTTTACTTAGGATCTGGGCTGGAGGGACGGGCTGTAGCAGAGGCTGACCCATCTCTAGATCCGCCCCTGTTTATAATGATTACATTTAATAAGTTATAATTTCAATATTCTATTTTCTTAAAATATTTAAATCATATTTAAATTGATTGGTCATTGACATATAAAAATTATGTTAAATAAACAATGAAAAAAAATCAATAAAAACTTATTGAAAAAATAAAATAAAGAGCTTAAATAGAGAACATCATCAGAGTTTATTAAAAGATTTACTCTAAATTTAAATATATTCTGTGCTATATGGTGTATTTTTGATAAATTATAGCCTAATCTTGTGTATTTATTATTTGGTAGGTAAAACTTAGTGATTGAAGTGTGATTGGGAGAATGGAAAGAAAATGAGCTAAATGGAAGAAACAAAATTTCAGGGACCAAAGTGAAAATATTTAATAGTTGATTCGGACCACAAACGATAATTGAAGAATGCTAGGACTCAATTGGATGCAATTAGAAGTCAAAGGAGTGAACTATAGTTTATTTTCACAAATCAATTTTCAACCGCACAAATTATGCTCTAGCGAGTCCCATTTTTCGCAAAGTAAAGTTCGAATTGAAAAAAAAAAAAAAAAATTCTAGAATAATTGTATCCCTTTGAGTTATCTTTTTAGCACATTTTGAATCATATCAATCGAATATCAAGATAGAAATATAGGGCAAAAATGCCAACCAATGTTTAGAGACGTAATTGTGCGCACTCGGGCCAACCAAGACCGAAATTTCTGTGAGATGTTTACGCAACCGGGCAGAGGCGTTGGGTGAAAACTGACATGAGCATTTTTCAATTTTCATTTTTCAATCCAAACTCTTCTGGAACTCAATTTTTTCTTTACCTACATCTAACTTATAAATACAAAACATGAGCATCCATGGAAAGGATTTCTCTCTCCCCTCTCAAATTCATTCATATCAAAAAATTTATCAAGAAACAAATGGCCAATTCAAGAGGAGAAACAAATTTAGCGATTGAGTCAAGAACTTGAAGAATTAAAGCTCGGGTTAATACTTTAGCACGTAGATGATACTTTTTCATTCTTCTTGTTCTATTTCTAATAACATGTTAAGCTAGATTCCTTTATTTTGGATGAAGATGAATCATTTATTTATTTATTTTAAATCAAAACAAATAGCTTAATTAATTCTTGTTTTTCTTGATTAATTATGAATGTTTGTTGCATTATTTAATTGCTTGATCACCAATTAGGTAATTAGTTGTTTGTTGTAGTGCTTCAAAGTTAACAATTAAGTAAACCGTTGACTAATTAACACACGATCAATAGATGTTAGGAATAACATATATCGTGGCCCTGTTCGATAGGGATTAAAATTCAATTAAAATTGAAAATGTAACCGTTATTGGGTTCCATCCGTTTAATAAAAGTCAACAATAACGACTAGTTTTTCAATTTTAATCCGATTTTAAACTCTACTGAACTGGCCCACATGTGTACAATCACTTCGATAATCGTGTAATTGAATGTCTTCTACTCGTTCAAATTCAGACTAGAAATATGATTGAATCGTGATTAGAATAAAATTAATTTATCTTAAAAAAGAAAGTTGAATGCAATATGATCATCGATTGTAAAAAAAAGATGAAACTATATTACATAGTTGAAAATTGGAAATAGGAAAATAATATGTGGATTCGGATTTCCAACACATATATCTAGTTTAAAAGCATATTGGATAACTAATAGAACAATTTAGATATAAATAAAATCATCTATTTTATTATTTACGTTCGAATCTAATACGAGTTGATATATTCAATTTCAGGTTTGTATCCATTAAGATGATACTCATAACTCATCAAATATATTACCTGTCAATGATCCTTTACGTTTGCGGAAAATTGTTCGAACAAGTTTTTGGAGTCGTTGACGATGAATAAAGTTTTTAAACTGAGGGTGTGTTTGAACCACATTATTTTGGAAGAATGTATTATGAAATAGTAGATTAATGGAGAATGTGTGGTTGAAAAAGAAGGAAAAATTATTGATGTGATGGAAAATATTATTTTATTGAAGAATGAGTTGGGTTTATTAAAATTATTTTTGGTTTTGATTTTGATTTTTAATTATTTGTTTGAAACTCATTTGTAATTTTTAAAAAACTCGAGTCCATGGTTGCAATTAGTTCTTTATTGGTTTCTCCTTTACTTTTTATGTTATTTAAATAAGAGGGTAAATTTGTCATTTCACAGAGAAAATAGATGAAAATTGAGGCAAAGGATGTTATCCGCAAGAAAACGTGAAAATAGGGGTGGAAATGCAAAAAATTGAAACGTAAGGACGTTTTGCACACTAAAGGTCAAACGTAGGGACGTTTTGTGCTAATAAGCATTAGGAAATGAGTAAAACTTTTGCAATAATTAATCTTGACTTGGATTATGAGAATATGCTTGTAGGAGATATATATTTTGAACTTTGTTAGGGGATGCATTATACATGCAATGCTTGTATACGTGCACTAAATCCCTCATGTTCAAACTTTGTGCGGTTTACAACAATATCTACGATGTCGAAATAAGCGATTAACAAATTTGATGAATGTTACTTGCATGTGGGCAAGTATGTATCCATGTTGAACGATGATGTACTTGCAAAAATAATGAACTTGACAAGTTGAATGAAAGCAAAATAAGCGTGGGAGATGCCTATCTTGGAGCCAATTTAAAAGGTGAGAATATAATTCACTTGAAAACGTTCAAAGAAAAGACTTGCCTTACCTATGTATTTAGACTGTGAACTGGACATTCAACACGAGAAGATATCAATTATTCAAGAATAGCATAAAGATGATAACAAATTAATTACAAATGAACCAAACAAAGATATAGTAATCAATGAAAATGAAATTAACACACGTTCATTTAACTTAATTAATTGTCCAATAATTGAATTTGTGATTAAGTTCGAAGGAGGTAGAAGTGTATATAGTTGATTTTGAATCGGATGAAACATGCAAGTCAAAAGAGGTAAGGTTAAGATTTAGAGAATTAACGAAAAGTGAAGAAAAGTCAAAAACAGTAAATTGAGCAAGACATCCAAAATTTTCTTTAGAATTCAATGATGTTGATTGCCAAAGTCAAATTAATGATTATAAACAAAAGCTTATTGGGAAGTAACCCAATTCTTCTCCTTTTTTTTTTTTATGTCTAGATAATAAGTCTGATAGGTTTTTTTTTTTTCTATTGCTTTTAGTAGTTTAGTATATTTTCATCCTCATATTTGCATATTGTGTTTTGAGTTTATTATAAATTGTTTCATATTATTATGATTATTTCTCATTATTTTTGTAGGAATATGACATTAAAAAAACACAAATCAACAAGGGACAAGGGACAGAGCGTAGCCAAGTGAATCATCTAGCTCCGACAATTTCATTCCAAATAAGCCTCCAAAATTATACATACATTGGGGAGTCTCTCTTTCCTTCCTTGTTATTTTATTTTACTTAATTGATAACATTTTAAGACATTGATAGCAATGTCTGATTTAAATTTGGGGATTGAAAAACATTATTTTTTTTATTGTTTCTTTTGTATGATTGTGTGAAATTTAATTGTTTTATTATATATGAAAGGAATTAATATATATATTTTACAAATAAAAAAAATTATTTTTAATTTGTTTTCTTGCGTGGGTTAGTTAGTATTGTTGAAAATAACTTATGTATTTGAAATTATGTGTGCTAGTTTATGAATTATGAATAAGTAGTATTCTTAGATTATTTTTGGCTTATTCATTTGAAAGTTGGTACCTTTTGTTCACGTAAATTAAGTTTTACATTACAAAAGAATAGCCCTGATCTCCTGCCCCTAGTGGTGGAATTACTGAAGATGTGGTAAGAGATCCTTATTTCATTTGAAGAATGTGTGATTAAAAATGAATTCAAAAAAAATATTATTTTGAGATAATGTGGCTCAAATAGGGACTACATAGAATATACATTGACATTTAAAATATATATTAATTGAAATAAAAAAATATTGAAAAATGGTCTTGAAAGACATTCGATAAAATTGGGAAAAAGTGAAAAGCCCTTGTTTGGGCTCCATCATAATTAGATTTTAGGAAAAGAAAAATGTATTGAGCTTGGAGAAAAATGTATTTTGAGATAATGTGGCTCAAACAGGGGCTACACAGAATATACATTGACATTTAAAAATATATATTAATTGAAACAAAACTAAATAAATAAATATTAAAAAATATAAAATAAAGTGTGCACAAGGTGCTCTTCAAAATGGTCTTGACAAACCTTCGATAAAATTGAAAAAACATAAAAAAGCCCCTATTTGAGCTTCGTTATAATTAGATTTTAGAAAAAAAATAAAAATGCATTGAGTTTGAGGAAAAATGTATTTTAAGATAATGTGATTCAAACATGGGCTACATGGATTATACATTGATATTTAAAATATTTATTAATTGAAATAAAAATTAATTAATTAATACTAAAAATATAAAATAGAGAGTGCACAAGATGCTCTTCAAAATGGTCTTGAAAGACATTCGAAAAAATTGAAAAAAACGTAAAAAGCCCACATTTGAGTTCCATTATAATTGGATTTTAGAAAAAAAAAAAAATGCATTTTGTAATAAGGATTTTTTGAATAATGTGTGATTGAAAAAGAATGAAAAAAATTTGAAATTACGTATAATATTATTTATTTAACAAAATATGTAGTTGAAAAGAGAGTAAATAATGTATTTTGCAATTAAAGGAGTTGAATTGTTGAAACAGGGGCTAGCATTGATATGTGCCATGCACAAATTGAGAAATTTAAAAATTCTTTCTTAGATAATTGTTACAGAGAGTTAGGGCGCATAAATACAGTCAAATACAATTCGCAGATGCACCAATTACAACTCGCAGTCAGATTTCATTTTCATTGAACCGATTTACCTCCATAAATTCACTGAAATAGAAATCCCAAAATTCTTTAAAACAGTCAATTAGGGTTCCCATTGATCCCAAAAATTTAAAAGAAAACAAGCAAATCCTTATTTACCCCCCTCTATGCCTTCATTTAATTCCACATCAAAAACGGTCGCGCGCTTTGTATCGCATCGGAATTTACCGGGAATCGGTTGTTAAAATGTTCGAATTATGATAAGATTCGGTGTTTATATAGCATTGCTGGTGCTGGTGCTGTTGCATCCTCTTTCCCATATTCATAATGGCTGCATTTTGAGTGACTATTGAAGGTTTACTCTTTTGGATAGCATGAGGAAAATTTACGAAATAATTGCACTATTAATATTATCTCATAATTATTTTGGGCAAGATGATATGCATTACATTGAGTAAAGTGTATTCTATATTTGATTATATGTGTAAAGTAGGTTTCTTTCTGTGCTTATTGCTACTGGGTTAAGTTATGATAGCCCCTTTTGTTTCTTCTCTGTGCTTATAACAAGTCTTTTTCCTTGTGAACTATGATTCCTCCTCATCCTTTTTTAAATTCCTGATTTTAGAATGCGACCTTTGAGGATTTTATAATCATCTTCTGTGCGAGCTGATTTTTATTTTTATTTTTGACTCATTAGATACTCTCGTAAGCAATTATATGCTGTAGTTGCTGCTGTTGACTTATATGAAGACTTCCTTCCCCGGTGCCAGTGATCAGAGATAATTCGGCGCCATCCAGATGGATCTTTTGATGCTGAACTAGAAATTGGTTTCAAATTTCTAGTTGAAAGTTATGTATCCCATGTGGACTTAAACAACCTGAAATTCGTAAAGGTGAAAATTCGCTTTCAGTATGAGGGCTTTCTTTCCCTAGTTTTCACTTTTAATGATTCTAATCATAATAATGTTATGAGTACAGGCTATATCAATTATAAAAAACGGGGGATCTTTTTTTTTCTTGGGATTGGAACTTGGGCCTTGTATGTCGGGCATTGTGGCTTAATTGTAACTGTTGTAACCTCAAATCAGAATGGTCAAATGTTAGTGCTATATACGTTCAAAATTATTTTCTGGAACTTTTGGATTTTCTCTAAATTAATTCTATTGTACTCAGAACTCAATAACTGAGTAATGTGGAGCAGTACTTGAAGAAGACAATTCAATAGTCGGAAACTAAATACCATTGAAACATTAGGTTACCAAGTTGATTTTGTTCTGGGTTTGAAATAGAAAGGGGAGCAAAATCAAAATAGTCCGTTCTTTTTGTTTTGTGAGTCATGACATCCGCCCGATCTACAACCTCAAATAGTTATCTACCACAAACCCATGAAAAGCTCTTCCAATTATCAACTCTATGAACAAAACCAGCCCCACAGTCAGTTCTGGGTATAAAAGAAGGAAAAGATATTGTGGACTTTTATAAATGACCAAGTATACATGTAAATTAATTTCTTCAAAACAATTCAATTATGCTGGACTGAGAATATGAAACAGATACCAACTGTGTAGAGATACCTACAATGATTAGAGGAGGGAAAGATGAACTTGAGATTGGGCAGCATTTCCTCATTGTGAAAAAAGGTGACCGATGGGTAAGTTGTTCACTTTTAGGTCTATTGATTAAGGTTCCAAATTAACATGGTATGGCGACCTGCCACGTGTTAGGTTTTTGTTGGTTTTGTACAATATATTTAAGAATAATGGGAATTAGACTTGTATATGGATCGGAGTGTACCATTGGATCATGAGTCTTCTTTTCATGTAAATAAGTGGTAGCATACTAGTTTGATCTTTTACCTTCTAATGGTTAATTGGACATTTGTTTCTTTGTGCCCGTGTCACCATATGTAAACATAGCAAGCCTTTGTTTGAGGTTCTACAGGTATCAAAGATTGTCCACAATGTTATAACTGTATGGGGTAGAAAAATTTGAATTGATTTGGTGGTGAATAGCCAATATGATCGTATATATATTTGAATACTATGGTAACTTGAATTCTCCTCCTATTCGTGTATTAGAGTAATTATGACACTGGTGATGTGAATGCTCTCATACATAATAAGTAGTAATCACATATTCTGATATACACTGTTGTGTGTTATTTGAGATGGTGTCTGTTCATAGATTAAGAATCAGACCAGTTTTATCTATTTAGCCTCTGTTTGACCCACATTATTTTTTTCATTCTCATTCTTCTACTCATTTTCAACCACACATTAAAATAATATTTTTCATCACATCAATAACTTTTCCTTCTTTTTCAACCACATATTCCTCATCACATTACTTCAAAAAAATGCATTCTCTCATTTTAATATGAACCAAACACACTCTTAAAAAGCTTGCATAAAGAATTTGCAAGACTAGTTTTAATTGTTTTCATCTTCCCAACAAATCTGAGCTAATTTCCTTTTCTCTTTCCCTCTTGATTGAGACGAATTTCATATTATTAAAGTTCTTGAAGAGTTGATTAGTTGAGTAAGGAGGAGATTTTCAATTTAATGAGGAAAGTTTGCAGTTTGATTCTGTCCGCAAGTATTTTATGGCACATAAAGCACTCCATCAGCATGATAATATTGTTAGGCAATGTGTGACTTAGCTTCATGGAGTATGATTGAAGTAACAAGTCTGAGGCACCGGGTCGTGTACAAAATTCTCTAGTAGTAGATTTTATTAATTTGTATATCAGATCTTGCTGTCAAGTAAAAGGGAATGAAAAGTGAAAAAGTATTGTAATATTCATCATGTAAAGCTCAAAATCAAGGATGTTATGGTGTAGGAAATAGTTAGCAATCGCAAGTTACTTTATTGAAATATCTCTAGCATCAAAGTAATTTGACCAACTAGGTTCCTTACAATTCCCTTTTTGTAAATATTTTTAGCTACAAAGGAATAGATTGCACCGGCAGCTTAGTCCTAAATCTTCTTTTCCTATTCATATATTCTGTAATTTGTATTGATTACAATGATCGATGAATATGGCCTTTTATGCTCTTTGAAAAAAACCTTTGTTTGAAGGGTTATCTGCATAGTTTCCTGTTTCTGAAACCTGGGTTTTGACAGGAGAAGAGCAAGCACTATCCTAAAAATTTTGTCTGTGTGAGTAAGGGGGTTTTTTTTTTTTTTTTTCCTGGGAAATTGGAATCGGGTTCTTGCAATTCAATTGCATGAAAGATAACTCATAACTGTACAGATTATTTCAACTTACAATTCTGAGATGCCAACTCCCTGTTGCAAAACATAAACAAGTTTTTGAAAAGTCATAATATTACATTCTCTTGGTCATTTCTCTCTCCTCTTTCACTGTGAGTGGTGAGTTTGCTTTTTTTTTTTTTTTTCTTTCTAGGTAGAGACCTCTTGGATTCGGAGTTTTTTCCAACAACTTCCATAAGTGAGTGATAGGTCTCCAATCGGTTTGCAAGGATACAACCAATATGAAGGCTGCCAAGTTATCCAATATTCTAGAATATTCCACTTAGTTAGCCAAGGGGCAAAGGGTAATAGGAATATAATAAAATATCTAAAAATGTGATAGGGGGAAGGGGGAAGGGGCATTCAAAAAGTAGAGGGTTGTGAGGAGAGCCAGGCCTCTCGAAGAGCCTGGGAACTGTCTTTCATTTAGTGCAGTGTCGACAATCCATTTACAGTGTGTTAAGTTTTCTGTCAATCAATAAACAATACATATTTCACTACATCTACATGGTCCTATCAAATTGGTGTTAGAGCAGTTGAGATTTGGGAAAATGTCTCTTACAGATCGAGTGGTAGCCTTAGAGATGAGAATTGATGGAATTCAGATGGAAGTACATGAAGGTCTGGGCACCTTGATAGGTAATGATAGATCTCCAATCGGTTTGCAAGGGTACAACCAAATATGAAGGCTGCCAAGTCATCCAATATTCTAGAATATTCCACTTAGTTAGCCAAGGGGCAAAAAGGTAATAGGAATATAATAAAATGTCTATAAATGTGATATGGGGAAGGGAGATGAGGCATTCAGAAAAGTAGAGAGTCTTGAGGAGAGTCAGGCCTCTCGAAGAGCCTGAGAATTGTCTTTCATTTAGTTCATTGTCGACAGTCCATTTATGGTGTGTTAAACTTTCTGTCAATCAATAAACAATACATATTTCACTACATCTACAAGGTCCTATCAATTTGGTATCAGAGTAGTTGGGACTGGGAAAATGTCTCTTACAGATCAAGTGGTAGCCTTGGAGATGAGAATTGATGGAATTCAGATGGAAGTACAGGAAGGTCTGGGCACCTTGAAATCTGAAACGAAGAGGGCGACGACTAATATGATGGGGAAAATGGGAAGAGCAGAAAAAGGTCAGGCAGCTGCATTGCCAGAACCGGATGAAATTGGGGCAATTACACTTGTAGCGGATGAAATTGGGGCAATTACTGACAGTCGTAACCGCAGAGAAGAACCAGGTAAGGCAGAGGCACACGATCGTAGGCTGAAAATGCTGGTTTTAGAGGGAATTGCAGCTCCATTGCTGGCAATCTCAGGTGCAGTGAGGGAGGAGAATTTTGTTAATGGGTGGGCTGAGATCATGATATTAAAGGAACCCGAGAGAGGAGAGAGGGGATGTAGCCACTTCAGGGAGGAGTTACAAACGTTCGAAACCTAAGGTATGAGGAGAAAATTAGAGGATAAGTGAAATCTTATCAAAGCTATTGCCGGCGATTTCAGAAGAAGGGATGAAAGGGAAAGTCACTAATGGGCTTAAATCAATTATCAGGGCTGAGGGGTGGATGTTGGGTCAGGTTAGGAGGTTGGCCCAAAGTGTGGAAACTAGAAAAAAAATTCATGAATCAAGCCCCAGAAAATTACAACCCAGATAGGAATAAGATTAATACATTCAGTTCAAACTAGACGCAAACTTCGGGAGTTCTTTATGTGGGTCCAATTGGTTATGGAATTTTTATGGATGACATTTTAAGAGTAGGTGGACGATTGGCTACCTGAGCTAATAATTGCTACAAGCTTATCCTAAAAATGGTTCACCTATATGGAATTTCAAATTTTAAAGTTGAACTACACTTCCACCTTGGGGACAAGGTGGATTTTGAGGCGGCCGGGTAATGATAGTCTCCAATCGGTTTGCAAGGATACAACCATATGAAGGCTGCCAAGTCATCCAATATTCTAGAATATTCCACTTGGTTATCCAAGGGGCAAAAGGGTAATAGGAATATAATAAAATGTCTATGAATGTGATAGGGGGAAGGGGGATGAGGCATTCAGAAAAGTAGAGAGTAGTGAGGAGAGCCGGGCCTCTCGAAGATCCTGGGAATTGTCTTTCATTTAGTTAAGTGTCGACAGTCCATTTACAGTGTGTGAAGCTTTCGGTCTATCAGTAGACAATACATATTTCACTACATCTACAGGGTCCTATCAGTGAGATCCTGATCGTCTTCCTCCCAGTGTTGTTGCCATCAGGTGAAGGTTTGTTCCTTAAATAAAGCATCTTATGTCAACTCACAACAGAGGACTGTGACTTTGACTCTTGACTGTGAAGCCTAACATTTGGTGCTACGTGTTTGTCATGTTGGATGTTTGTGTATGATTTTTCTGTGACTTGATAGTCTCACCAATCATCGCTTCTGAGAGTAGTTATTTTTTTCTACATTATATGTGAAGAAAGTTATATTCTTATTGAATAATCTTCTATATACAAGAAACCTATTACAACCTATTTATATCACACGAGGTGAATATGGAAGGGAAATAAATCTGCTAACTAAGGAAAGAAAATTGCAAGTTTCCAATTAACACAATCTCTAATTGATATGGTTTCCTACAATCTTTAACATACGCGATGCCTTGAAACTTAAGTTTGTTACTGATTTTATTATTTATTGCTTTTTGGTTTTATGTGGTAAATTATTTTTTATCTTACTCTATCTTTGTTGGTTTTTTTTAATCTCCTGTTTCCTTTCAGACAACTTCATCTCAAAGTAGTCTTTTTGATCATTTGATCCACACCTGGGAATTTGATCAGGGACCTGTTACAGGAATCTGCAACCTTTATTTCTTGGTGGACTTCAAGTTTCTGTCACCATTATATCGACAGGTGAGCATCAACACTATATTAGATTGTGTGACAACTTGGATTGCCTGTAGCATTAATAATGTTTGTTATTATTTTAATTCAATTAGCAGATTAATTATCTGGTTGATATGTTGGGTTATTGAATGACTTATCTGTTTTGTTGCAATGACTTCCATTCCACCGGATTGAAAATATGATAATGAAATTCTGGGATATGCCACATTGAAGTAATTGTTTGAATCATTATATGAGTTAGAGTATTGCCTCTTCAGAATTTCACCACTTCAGGGCTACATTAGAAATGATGGCAAAAATTTGAACCTTTCTTGTCAATGACTAGGGGGCTTATTTAAGTCTCCTTTTGCTATTTATAAGAACAACTTATTATGCTTACCTTCCACAGAAAACACTTCATTTAGTTGCCTTTACGGTTACTAGGAGAAATGTTGAACATATAAATTATTCACATTATTTTGGTGACTCGTGCCACCTCCAACTAACAACAAAGAGCGTGTGCATTTTTGCTTCAAGATATGGACACAACCTGTCACTTTTAACAATCCTTGATCTGATGAGAACTGCAACCTGCAGCAGCATGATGCTGTTCTGTTTCCTCATCTTCATTTCAGTCTTGCCATTGTAAAGTCAATCATCTGCCTCATTTTCATTATGTATAGAATTACTCTTTCGAAGTTTATATGCAGTACAAATTGGTAAATAGATACACATTAGCAGATAAGAATATTTTATACTTGAGATGTAAAAAGACTTGAATAACCCCTAGATGTAAACGCACGGATCAGTGTGGCAAAAATAGCATTCAGCAAATGGTGGCTACCTTGTGCAATTTGCTTACATGGGTCCATGATGTTGCTTGATATGTTACTCCTCTAATGTGGCAAATACAATTTTATAAATATTATGTTTTACTTTGACGGTCTAGTCGTTTTCAAGCCTATTAGAAAAATATAGGGTTTTGTTTTTCATATTGTAGGCTAAAAGGTTCTATTACTTTAATTATGGTATGTTGGTACATAATGTTTTGCTCTTAGCTGAGTTATCCTGGCCATATGATATTTTTTAGTTTATGGTTACCCCTTGACATGTATACTTTGTTTCTTTTTATGGAGATTGTGGAGTATTCAGACTTCTCATTTTGTCTATGATTTGCTGCCACCCCAACTTTATTATGAACCAGGCTTATCTTCCTGTACTTGCTTTGTGGTCTCTGGCATATGCTATTACTACTACATGATTTCATACTGTATTCAGAAGAACAGACTTCTGAATTTCATTGGTATTCATTTTAGCCTCTTGGTGGCATTGGTTAAGCTGTTTTAAGAAATTCAATGATTTTTGGCTGACAGGTGGCGAATATGTTCTTCAAGGAAGTGGTATTGCGACTAGTTGGTTCTTTTGACGAGCAATGTCGTTTGATATATGGACCCGGGCGGCGTTGGCATATCAGATATGAAGGTCGATAGCAATAGAGCTGAATTGGCAGAGCGCGGCCTGCGGGAAAACAATAAAATTACATATTTTGTTTACATAGATATAAAATGATTACTGTTGATTAACCATGCATAACACAATAAATAAGTGTTTTGTCAACTTTACTCGTAATTTGAGGGAAAAAAAAAGAAAAGAAATCAAGTTTATTTTTATGAGATGGGGGTAGTAATGTGTACTTTAGGCAATCTTCTAAAAAGCATAAAGCGTAATTGAGACGTGGAGACCAAACTTCGGGTTAAGCGAGATTTAGGCATAAAAAAGCGCAAAATATTATTTAAAATTTTTAAATTGATCAAAATAATTTATAATCGTAAAAGCATAAAAAAATGAACCTAGGTGTGACTCGGCAAAAAAAAATAAAATGGGGAATAAAAAAATGCACGAGGTGGGGTATTTTGTTCTCTAGGTTCCACTT